>VMKM01001804.1:0-110081 GCA_008360985.2 Macquaria ambigua | reverse complement strand
GTGTGTGTGTGTGTGTGTGTGTGTGTGTGTGTGTGTGTGTGTGTGTGTGTGTGTGTGTGTGTGTGTGTGTGTGTGTGTGTGTGTGTAAGTGTGTAAGTGTGTAAGTGTAATCTCCATGAATACAGTGAGGATACAGGCCCCTCACTTTCCAAAGTAGGCATGGAAGGACACATGCCATTTTTATTTAAGGTAACTGATGAGGTAGACAGCTGGACTGGTGTGGTCCACTTGTGTCTTAATACTCACAGCCTGAGGTGTGATCAGCACTTTCATTTTCTTTAGCTTCTCATCCTTCTGATTTGGTCCCCATGTGGATTCTCTTCTTGGATTCCCAGGAGATTGAAAGGCTGCTGTTGATTTTTGCTTTAAATTATTTCATATCTAAGGATAAGCGGTTATAGATGAGGTTGGGCATACGTCATCATCTATATACAGTGTAATGTCTGTGGAGCTAGCCCCATGTTTTATAGAAGAGAATACAAAAATATGACAAGCTCAAATTCATAACTTGCCATTTCTCTAATTGCTCGGGTCAGGAGAGATTTTTAGAGCAAAGAAATTGTCTCAGGAGGCAGAAAATGTTGAGAAATCCTGCAATATACTGACGTGCAGCCAACAAGAACTGACAGTACAGAATGCTACATGTTTGTCCTTGTATTGCATTACAATCTTTGTTCTACATCTCGTATGCAGAGCGCAGGATCACATTCTCTATGCGGTGACTGCCTGTCCAACACAGTTATCTGCAGCAGCCGATGTGCTTTTGTTTAAACCACAACAGTCAGTGAGAAAAGACAGATCGCTGACTGAATGTCAGAAACGTACAGGGCACATTGTAGAGGTTGTGAAAAGTGGCATGATTGTTAAAAGCGTATCAAGTGGGGATGATGTGCTGATTTTCATTTTTTTTTTTTTTGATTAATCATTTCATTTAGCCTTTAAAATGTCAGAAAATGTTCATCACAAGCTCCCAGAGCCCAAGGTGACGCTTCAAATTGTCCGACCAACAGACCAAAAGCCTAGCCTAAGTATTTAAATTAATTAATAATATTAATGATATAAAACAGAAAAGCAGCAAAACCTAAAATGTAAGAATCTGAAATCATCAAATGTTTGGCATTTTTCCTTGATAAATGACTTTTTTCTTCGGACAAGCAGGATGACTCTACAGACGGCAGTGTCAGGCTGTCTCTCTGTCCGTCGGTCAGTCCACCACTTTCGTCCAGAGTGGAATATTTCAACAACTAATGGCTGGATCTTCATGAAATTTTGCACAGACATTCATGGTCTCCAGAGGATGATGCTTCCTGACTCTGGTGATCCAGTGACTTTTCCTCTAGCGCCACCAGAAGGTCGAAATGTTTTACTTATCCATCGAAATATCTCAAAATCTACTAAATGTACAGATATTCATGGTTCCCAGATGATGTATAATAATGACTTCAGTGATCCCCTGAATGATGACGTTAGCATTTAGCTCAAAGCACCGCTGTGCCCAAGTACAGCCTCACAGAGCCGCTAGCATGGTGGTAGACCCGTAGTCTTCATTTATTAATTTATTGACTTTATTACATTTTCAGCTGATAGTGCTTGATGAATAGTTCAAGCACTAATATAAAGGGTATTTTAAAAAGCACTGCATGTGTAGGCGCATTATGAATCACTGGTAAAGAGAGTTTAAATATCCTGGAGTACAGTTAGGAAGCAAACATTTGCAAATCCTTAAAAGGAGATATTGAGAAAATGACCAGGGGAACTGGACTGATTACCTTTCATCATACTGAGGAAACCTGCTATTCAGAAATTGCAGCCTGGTACCTTTACGCTCTTACATCAAACACTTTCATTCTCTATAGTATAGTTTGTCTACTCATCTTCAAAACATGTTTGCTCTGTTAGATTTGTGCAGATATTTACCTTGTCATTCTTAGGTTGGATTTCCTCACAAGCTGGGATATACTGTACCTCCAATCTGTAAAGCTAATTACTACCACTTTCATCCTGAAAGATGTTGTACAGGGCAGAGGTTCTTTCATATGTAGATTTGATTAAATTATGCTATGGTGAGCTCATTAGATTGGATTTACATTTAGAGATGTTTTTCTGCTCCCCGCCCCTGAACCCTCTCAATACGAGTACTGCAATCACAGGATTCTGATGACCTGACATTTCCTGGCCAGCTTTTCCTCCGCCGCAGCGCTGCACGCTCACAAAGTCGTGTCTGCTCATCAAAGCTAGGAAATGGCACCATGCTGCTTTTAAATTCATGGTTCACTTTGCTATATTAAACACTCTCATGGTTTTGTAATGGGTCTAGCTGGTTAATTAAGTGGGTCAGAAAGCAGATCAAAGGCTTCTGGTAGATAGAGTCAGGATTTTGGATCATGTCGGCCGTGTAGTGTCAAGACACCAAATTTGTGTCAGTCAGTCAGGGACGGGACACTTAACTCATCCTGTCTGCTGTCGGGCTTTGATTTTTCCACACCGGCGATAGCCGTGGCCGGAGACATTATGTTTTCAGGTTGTCCGTCCCTCCGCCCATCCCATTCTTGTGAATGCGATATCTCAGGAACGCCATGAGGGAACTTCTTCAAATTTGGCACAAACGACCACTTGGACTCAAGGATGAACTGATTTGGTGGTCAAAGGTCAAAATCACTGTGACCTCAAAATGCCCTTGACAAACACGTTTCTGACCATAACTCAAGAACGGTAATTATGACAAAATTTCACACAGATGTTTAATAGGATACAACGATGAAGTGATAATATTTTTTACCCATAAGGTCAAAGGTCAACTTCACTGCGACGTCACAATGTCCTGGAAAAACACTTTTTTTGGCCATTATTAACACCATAACTCAGGAACAGAAGGGGAGATTGTGACCATATTTCACAGTTGGTCGGACTCTGAATAGGTGACACTTTTGACTCAATCATGATCCTGCTCATAGAGAGGCTTCACATCCAAAAATGCCAGGAAGAAAAGCAAAACATTTTGTGTAGCTAATCTCCATAAGAATCCATTTTCACATAGTAATCAAGTACATGTGTACCTATTTAGCCAATACATCTACGATAATCCTTCATTAATCAGTTCAACAATGTATATTCACTGGAATGTGTATCATCAATATAGTGTTAACTTCCATTTAGCCAAAAAATACATTTTATACTATTCACTACATGTATTACATGAGTCTGGACAGACATGGATGTAAACTGCAACTTGACTGGTTGGCAGCGGCATACAGCGCAGGGTGGTAATTCTATTTCTAGTTTATTGATGAATAACCAATTAATAAATCTGTTATTCTAAAATGTCAACATTTAACTTTACTGTTTCATATAAAACTAAAGTCATTGCACCACAAATCATATTTGTTTAAGTTGTTTTGCTTAAGGCTGTATGGCTAAATCTGCAGGATGACTGACTGTTTTAGGTTAGCTTGTTTAAAGAAAGCAGTGGATCTAATCGTAAGAAACAAAAAATTAGAGAGGTAGCCATCAATCATAAACCCCCGGTTTTCCTGCTGTCAAATTACCTCTGCACCATCACACCACCCCCGACTGCCATTTCATAGAAAAAGAACACTTTATCTTTCCAGCTGTCAGAGGAATGATCGGCCAGTTGATTATGACGTTAGCGTTAGCAGTATGCCGATTAAGTTTCACTGTTCAACATTTAGGGATGACTAAACTGCTGCACACCCTGCAGTGCATACAGTCAAAAAACATGCAGGATAAGGTATGTGTATAACAATTAAATCATAAATTGTCGTTGGATTTCCATTTGCTCACAGCTTTTCTTTCATAATGATTTTTTTTTTCATTTTTTTGCTGATGTGATATTACACAGGACAATAATAGTGGTAGAATAAAAGGGAGGATTGAGGGCTTATCTGGCTCTGCAGGTGTGGTATTACAGGCTTCTCAATGGGAATCAGACTTGTGGTGTGAAGTCTAAGCTCCTGCACTGCGCAGAGCATTCTGTACATAATCCCAGTGCACTTTTCCCATAACTGCGAACTTGGACAAAGTGAAGGGCACACAGTCTGTTGGCAGCATGACACTGACAAGCGGCCACTGAGAGGGGGGGCAGGAGTGCTTGTCGTGCTTTGTGTGGCTGTGACGCTGCTGTGGGCTCAGCGCTGCCGGGGAGAAATCTTTTCCAGTCCAATGAGAAGGCCATTTATTCCTTTCAGTGTTAAATAACACACACAAAAGAGGAAAAAAAAACACAAATGATTGGCTGATAATGCTATTAGAGGAGAAAAGGCTTAAGAAGACTCATTTTACTGTACTGAGAAATGAGTTCAATGTGGCCGAAACTATTATCCCACTAAATATAACATTATCTTCAAACAAGCTCATTATAAATTATTAGTGATGTAATACATTTAGATGGAACATCCTTCAAAGCAGTGCAGGAAAATGAATCTATTTTCATTATGTATACTAATCTATTTTTGGGCTCCACAGTGTTCGGCTCAACTAATCAAAAATCGGTCCCAAACTTGTGTTATGTGCTCATCTATTTTCATTCCACATTGTGGTAAAGTGAGACAGTGGATCTGGACCACTGAATATTCAGTGAGTCTTTGTAGACTAATTATAATGTGTGTCTTCATAAACTTGGGGACTGCATGCGGTGACTGAATAAGGCAGAGCAGAAAATAAATTGATTTCTTGCTTTGATGCAGCTGTGTTGTGTGCACAAGTGTTTGATGAGGGGCTGAATGAAATAAAGAAATCTTTAGGCTTTACTTCTTTTGTATGATAATTTAGGCCAGCTACAGTACATCGCATTGTGCCGAATCCCTGCCTCAGCACGAGGATTGCAGGAAATCTATTCTGGGCTGTGATGAAATTAATGGAACATTTTATTGGTGCAGGGCATGTTTTGTGGTGTTGCGGCATTGTAATGAAGAAGAATGTTGAAGAATGTTGAGGAGGTGGAACATTAAAATGCCCCCGGCAGGTTCTGCTCGCTATTGAATGGGAAATAAGTTCATCATGGGAGAAACCTCGCTCAAAACAAATAATGATTAATGTGAGTTTGGATGTGTTTGCACACGTTTGCTGATTGAGTATGTCCAGCATGTGCGTACAAACACACAAACATCAGGATATATGCATGCAAATACACTCATATGAACGTATGAACATATACACAGTCTTATATAGTTATTCAAGCATTCAGGCACCTCGTCCACACACACACACCCACACACACACACACAAGATGATAAAGACCAGCCACAATAATGGGCGCCAAGAGGGTGTACTCTGCGTGGAAAAATGGCTCTGTGCACAAATTGCTCTTATGTCTCGAATTTGTATGTTAAATACTTCACTTGTTTTGATATTTTCTTCCTAAACTTTTAAATTGAACTTAGAAGTTTATTTCTGCTCACTTTCGAGACAACAAGACAGCCTGATGGATAAAGAGACGGCAGAAAGTGCTCATATGTGTCCATTTGTGAGCATAAATGGAAACTTTAAAGAGAACTGAAAACTTTAAAACTGTTGCATTTAGCAATTTCATGTCAGTAAAACATTGGCACATTCATTTTGAGGCATTAGCGTAATTAATGCAAACAAATGAGACCATTAGATCTCAGCCGCTATTCGCTTCTGCTTTGCATTTTAAAATGTGAGTGAAATACACCAAAGAGGCCGGTTAAGTTTGATTGTGGAACGACTGAAACTTACTTAAAAATAAATCTCATCACACAATGACCAAACTTGTTGTTTATTGTCATGTTAAGAGTCTTTTGTCATAATTATGCAGGGTTGCTTTCCAAGCTGGAAGCTAGCAAGCAAAGTAGGGCAAAGTGAACTAAATAATCAGCTGTAATTGGATCATATCTAAGATGGATAAACACTTGATGAAAAAACGGATCCTGAAACAAAACACATGCAAGGCCAGCAATAAGCAAACAAATACTTATGAATCTGCCAGTATAGTGTGTTGTTTCTCTGCAGCAAAAAAAAGAGCTAGAAACCAGCTATACAGACAACTGCATCCAAGCAACTATTCCTTAGTGAGCCTTGAAGTGGTTTTAGTATCACAGTGCCTGCACAAAGTAACCACACTGTCTGTGCCGCCAAACACATATTGCTCCAGGAATACTCTGATGGAAAACTTGAAGTTACAGGACCACTCACACAGCTGCTCCTTACGTATGTGACATGGCCTAGGATGTGTTATTCATCTCATAAAGCAGGGACGAGCCGGTCCACACTGCATCTAGTTTTTATTTAGCCCTCCCATCCTTCTACAGACACCACACACACACACACACACACACACACACACACACACACACACACACACACACACACACACACACACACACACACACACACACACACACAGCTCTCTCTGTCTTCATATGTCTCAGACTGTCTGGAACTGTTGAATATTGTTATTGCTGCTGAAGTGTTTGAAAGAAACAGAAAAATCTGAAAAGAAAATCTGAAATGGTCTAAAAAGAAGTGTGAATACTGCTTATGCTCTGATTTTACTGAAAAGTATGTTGAGAACACTGAATTTGAGACAAAAAATGAATACGTCAAAGAGTAATAAATTGAATCTTTTTCATAGGAAATGTAGCTACATTGTCATTTAATGCCAGTATATTGTCCAAATCAGATTGCACTGTGCTTTCTACAGTATTGTTTTGTTTCACCCTTGGAGGCATTTTGGGTGTCCTTGGCATAAAAACTGATTGTGAACTCCTGAGACAAAGGCTACAGTCCCGGGCACAGTCAAAGTAAAGTCGTAATCGATTTCAAATCTGGCCAGAAGGGTTTGCTGACATCCCCTGGATCTCTTCAATGTCTTCACTGCCTATATCACCAAGAGCAGAAAGCCACAAAGAATGCATCTAAAAGTGCCACATATAGTACATTTAAGTCTACAATATGAAGAGAAATTTACTCCTCGCCGATGTCATTATCTGAAGAAACAATAACTTTGTTGCACCCCTATTTTAAGGATTTAACTGCCTTTATCTCTGCGTAATAAAGGAGTAGTGACTTTTACAGTAGAATAAGCTGAAGCTAGAGTGATGTGGCTTCACAGTGCTCTGTTGCTGCTGAGTCAGGTCAGTCTGGATCGCCAGAGGGCATCCAGTCAGAATATAGAGGATGTTCTTGCATTAATGACGGGATTGTCCACCGCTTCTTGTTAGGGCACTTCTTGTCGCTTTGTTGAGTTTGCACAGACGGCAACACAATCAAACTGCGACTCAGCACATTACAACTACTGCAACTTGAACTACTGTAGCAGTTGCTTTATACAGTATTTTTAGGGTGAAAGTGGATATTGGCTGTGTTTTCAAGAACTTACTTTAACTTTTGTGCCATTGGATGAGCTTAACGTATGTTCGTGGTCAGTGTTTAGCACTTTACACAGCCAAAATTAGTAAAGTGCACAATTTTATGTGTATACATCTCCGGCAATAAAGTTCAACACTGTCAGGGAAAAACCAGGCAGTGGCTTGGGACACAAGAATCTCAGCAAATGGTTGAGAGTTGGGAGTTAAAAAGTACATTTGACAGCATATTATGAACAGTTTAAGGGGACTAAGGGAAGGAATGATCGCTTTATTTTATCCCATTGGAGATTGTGAACTTTAAAGTGCTGGTTTGAGTTTTTTTTTGTTTGTTTTGGACAGGTTTTGGACAGGATACACACCAGTATTGATGCATGGACAAAATCTGAGGTTACAAATTCAGTAGCCAGAGATCACCCTTGTTTTTGGCTTGCCAGATAAAAACAAACAGCAGCAAACAATTGATTCTGCTCTCAAAGCTCGCTCCAGGGTGACTGGGAGGGATGTAGCGGAGCCTATTTATTCCACACGCTGCTATTCATGTGGTCACTTATACGCCAGCAGCTAATGCTGCTGCCTGCTAATCACTTTTATCACATGTCACTGCTGTCACCAGCTGGGGAGTAAATCAGCTGCATTTGGCTGCTCATTTTGCTCATTTAGTATGAAAATTAACACCCTAACCTATAGTGTAAGACAACAAAAACAAGAACTGACCCTGCTTGTTCAAATGTGTGTGTGTGTGTGTGCGTGTGTGTGCGCGCGCATGCATACACGCACTAAAACACAAAATCGAGCATCCACTTGCTGACGGATGGTGGAAGCGGTGGTCCCAGCTGCTGATAATTGAGAGGTTGCGTAAATACCATCTGCGTGTCAGGTGAGAAAACTTCACCTTTACAGGAGTGTGTGTTGCAGGGAAAAGACCAGCATGCTGCTAACAGACAACAGAATAATGCCCAGGAGCTGCTCCGTGACCCGTGAAAAGATATGACAGTGTCATAACAGCCATCTGGTCTGCCTCTATTGGTTCTATTAATAAATCTCCTGACTAAGCAGAGGAGATGAGCGGAGCATGCAGAACAGTTACATGTCAAAAGCTTCTCTTTCTTACTTTTTCTCCCTCTGTCTTCCTCATTCTCTCTCGCTCTCTCTCGCACACACACTCACTCACACACACACACGCACACACTGTATATACTGTCTCTTCCACCAGCTGTCATGTGTGCATTCTGAGGCGATGCAGTTGTCCACAGAGGCACTGATGACTCAGGGCCCCAAGCTGAGGGTGGCTCCCCAAAAATAAAGCGCCTTCTGTGTTCCTCAAATGTATTTCCCTGACTATTTCGTACTTTTGTCTTGCACCACTTTGATTTGGAGGGCTTGTTTAACTGAAAAGACGTAAAACTTTCCTAGAACTCCTAAAAATGACACAGCACTGTTGTGTGATTTGAGACGCAATGAAACAAGCAGGGCAAACTTAGTTCTTCTTGTGCAAACGAAAACTAAAAAGTCAAGATATATTTTTAAAAGGAGACTGCTTGTGTAAGAAGAGTTATCAGCTCTATCCTTCTATAACTCTACTGAGTTGTAAAAAGGTGTGGTTGAGGAGGGAAAAAGAGGATAATGTCAGGAGTCACCTCAGGAGAGTCAGTTAGCTACAGATCCTGTATATGCTCTACACTCAACCTAATGCAAAAAGGCCCTCATTAGCTTCATTATTTTCCTTACAGTCAAACTCTTATCTTGATGCATTTGCTTACGGGCCCCGTCACCGGAGATTGATTTCAGCAAGAAAAACAGGAGGTGGTGAAAGGGATTGTAACAGGAACCAAAACAGAACTGTGTTTTTGGCCCGCAATAATTATATTTCAATCATGCAAATGAGCTTGGTTTTGGTAGTTAGAGGGCTGTTGGAGTGTGTAATTGAAAATGCAAAAGATTGTCTCGCATCAAAATGTCGAGGAATGCACTGGCTGGCTGCTAATCAGAATGGCCCCCACGTGCCGCGCACACTGAATCGCTGCCTCGATCTCTCTAGAATTGAATCGTTTTATCTTAATTAACTGTGCAGAATCCATCCAGGTTTGTGAGAGTGCCAATTTCTTTCACCAACCCTCTCTCTTTTTCCAGCGTGCAAAAAAAAAAAAAAAATCGTCTCTTCCCCCACTTTAATAAATATTTCTGGGGCCAACTGTGATATTGACTAGGAGCTGTGATCGAAGGATGGGATGTTGTCAGTTTACTGTAGCTGCACAGACTGTATCTTAAACAGATTGTCTGCTCGCCGCTGTCAGTGGAGCTGCAGTCATTTTGCTTGGTAGCATGTCACACCTCCTCTCCCTTCATCTTTCTTTCCCTTCGTGTGTGTGTGTGTGTGTGTGTGTGTGTGTGTGTGTGTTATGAGTGTTTTTTTATGTTCTTTACCGGAAATACCCAATATTTCATGTAGGATGATGGAAATTCTTTGTCCAGATTAGCAGCTGAAGAAACAAAAAAGAAAACTTTCCCCATTTCACATGGGAAATTCTTTACAACATGTAAGCATCATTCGGTTTTTTGGCTGTCCATTTTACAACTACACTTTGTCTTCTCTTTATTTTCTTTTACTAGCAACAGCTTTCCATCACCCCCATCAGTGTTATTTTAGAGCTGCAGGACTGTGTTGAGATTTGTGTTTTCATTAGCATGTTCACATCCCTTTGCAAGCACCAATCTCCCGCTGTGCACTTCAGCAACTTTTACAGCAAGGCAAGCAATTAGAATAAAATAATATTAGAGGAAAAATAAGCAAAACTAACATACATTTAAAATGCAAAAAGTTGGTTTGCTCTTTAGAGTTGATATTAAATAGGATTCTTCCTTACCTACACATCTTTCCTGATTGATAACCCCTGAGACACTGCAGATAATTTCCTCAATTACGAGCAATTAAATTAAATCATGTTCCCAGTCTGATCCCACTGCCCAACACTATCTGAACATGTAAATTTTTCACAGCTTTAAATGCTTGCAGCAATTACGTAGCCTGGGCTAATTGCTCCATTATGGACACACTGAACATGAATAATGAGGAATTTCTTTTAAATTCAGTTTTTGTCTTGCCCATGTGATAAATTCAAAGAGGTCATTTTGTTATAGCAAAGTGGTCCTAAAGGCAAGCTTCTGTATACCGCGAGTGCCCACAGCTCGCAGCTCAATTAGAAAAATCTGAATTTGAAATGTAAAAGTAAAAACATTTGGGCTTTGAGGGTATAGTGTTGAATGAAGAGAGATAACAGAGAGAAAAGGGCTGGAAAAACTGGAGAAAGAGACTGCAGCCTCCGCAATCTCAGCATGATTATAACACAGCAGAACCTTCCCATTTGTGCTCAGAGCCAAGGTCATGCCAGACGATTTTAACAGTAATTCTACACCTGACTTGACCATCCCAGCGTCCTGGGCAGATTATCCTGTAGTGTGAACAGGCCCAGGACTGCAGAGTGTGGCACCGCGGGCTGACAAGATGTTTTCAAACATGTCTGATTTTATCTGGTTCACGTAGTGTGAAGTGGTACAAGACTCACAGAGGCTGAAATCTGAGAACAGCATCGACAACAGATAATCAGAGTTTAGACACAGGGACAGGAGATGGAAAAAGAGAATGAACTGGAGGTTTAACAACAAAAATGCTCACTCAAGCAGACAATTTACATCGCCAAGACTCCAAACTCTGCTTGTTCTACATGAAAATAACATGGAAATGGTAAAATGCCTCTGTGAGCCCACATTAATGTTGTGCAATTGCAACGAAATCAGTCCAAATTATGTGTCGTACAATTCCTCATCAGTATAAAATCTGCAATAATGTCACTTTCAAATACATTTTTAATGTAAATGTAAGCCGTCATTTCTGTGCAATGAGGCATGAAACTGTAGCAGGTTTAAGAGTCCAGATCAGAACGGACATCATTACATTCATTTGGCAGATGCTTTTGTCCAAAGTGACTTATTTAAGTGACTTTTTTTTCAGCCGCAGTGGAAGCAATTTGGGGTTTAGAATCTTTCTCAAGCACACTTCGACATGTATGCGGTAGGACCCGGATATCGAACCACCAACCTTGCAATTAATGGATGATCCACTCTAACTTCTGAGCTACAGCTGACACAAAAGTCAATCAATCTGCGACTGGACATTTATTAAGTGGCTGTAAAAAGATTATGCCAGTGATTCAGCATGCTACTGTATAGTCCACTGAAGACAAACCGTGTACTCTCTTCATTAGTACTACTGACAGCTTTTCCATATGTATGTTTTAGATTTCCTCACTTCATGGCAAGTGTCAATTTCAGTTTATATCACAATCAATTTGTAAAGAATTAATGCCACAGTTATCAATATGTTCCTATTAGCAAAGAATCAAATGAATGTGTAATGTGAAAGGGTCTCTCTTAGCGACAAACCCAAAGAAGAATTACCAGAAAACTCTGTAGCTATACAGTATATAGCTTTTTAGCTTTGTTAGCCATTGTTTGGTTTTATGACCTACAGGTTTACTCTACGGTCTGAGGTCTAAGGTCTACTGTCTTACCATGGGGTATCAACCGCAGAGGCAGCTGATAAACCCTGATAAAGCCCTATGCAAGCTTCTGTACCTGCCCAGCACCAAATGGCAAACAAAGTCTGCAACCAGGTGGTGAAGAAGTCGAGCCTTTAGCAGCTAAAGAGCCGGAAGATGTTCAATGTTTTTCTTCTGACAAACACTGAACGAACCAGGACATTGTGGAAAAGATGATGTAGATTTGAAAGCTTAATTGTAGCATTAAAACAGGCATTTAACCACCTTAACAAACAGAAAACAACAGACTGACAACCAACTTCTCTTCACATCTTCAGATATGAAGAAATGGTTTTATTCTTTTTTTGGCACAAGCCCTGACTGAAACCGAAAATGAAGGATGCTGCTTGCTTTCCTTTGATGCCTTTCCCACTCTTCAAGCTTGGCTAAATGAAAGACAAATGTGTCTAATTAGCCAGGCAGCAGGTGCAGTAAAATGGTTGGTTTTGGCGGCGGGGAGCATCTCCTCTGGCGGGCTGTAAATATTGACTGTTGTAGATTGGGTGTAGTGAGCAGAGCGCAGCGGGAAAGGCAGCTGACCGTGACAGTAGCTGCGACAGCCGCTCTACACTTCCTCTCAGCTTGCCATACAAAGACAGTGTCGCCTGTGTTTGGGGACACATCCACGGTTCCTCAGTGTTTGTGTATATGCGAGTGTGCCTTTCTGTGTTTGCCTTTGTCTGTCTGTCTTTGTGGCTGTATGTATACAAAGTGGTTTCATGATAATGCCTGTGGTGTTTTGTTTTAAGTGCAGGTTTGTGTTACCTTGTCCCGTGCACGTGTATACATGTGTTCCCACCGTATACAGTACATGTATGTACATGCATGAGTCTACGTGCATTTTTGTGTGCTGTGTCGTGCGTGTGACTGACAGGGTGACAGGTTGTACTGTAGAGGGGTGTCACTGCAAAGTCTCTGTGATGTGGTGCTGACGGGGACCTGAGGGAGTCGAGTTCCTGTTTCTCCAGGGTTTAGCTGCAGGCTGAAGTAGAGAGGGAAGATGAAGAGAAGAGGAAGAAGAGGAAGAGGAAGAGAGAGACAGATGGAGGAGGCAATGTTGAAAAAGATAGATAAATCGAATTCATAGGGAGGGAGGGAAAGAAGACAGAAGAGACAAATAAAACAAGAAAAAGCTGTTTTGATCAAAAGCGCTCATATTTACTCTGCATGAACTCCCCAAATGAACTTTATTTCAAGATGAATAAAAAATAATGCGCTTTCTGAAATGAACTGAAATGGATTTAATTATGTGTCAGCTGTAAAACTGGCAGAGTGCAAAGATTTATGCATTTGTTTAAAAGCACAATGCTGCTCAAGACCATGCCCAGCTGCAAACGCCATATCGGAGGCCTATCTGAATCTGTCTGCAAAATTGAATATAATTTGAAACAAAACACCCACATTCAGGTTGTCCATGTATTATTTATATGTCGAAACTCCAATCGAATATTAGCTCTTTCAATTCAATGAGGCTCCTGAAAGGCAGAGAAAATGTGTGCGCTACTCACAAGCTGTCACTCGCTTTTAGCTGCCGGTGTTCTGCCATAATCAATCACACTAAAGACTCGAATGGGTTTAATCTGATCTCCTGTTATATCTTCATTAAGCCTTTTCTCTTGATGCTGAATAGTGAAGGCTCTTTTCACTCTCTCATGTTTGTCTTACTAGGGGATAAAAGCTGTGATATTTATTTTTTTTTTTTACAACAATTAGGCTACTTGAATGAGACAGTCACACTAGTGCTGAAAGGACATGTTGAATAATCAGTTAATCAACTGACATTTTAATCAGCAATTTAGATAACTGGTTAATGATTTAAGTCATTTTTTCAGTCGTTAAATTTGGGGATTTTTGGAAGAGAAAACCAGAAGTAACTAGTCACAGAAATGATAAAGAAGAGAAAGTAATGTATGTGATCCCATGTGAAGTAGCTAACATATGATACAATGATCTCTTTATACGTAATCTCATTAATATTTCAATGACCATTTATCGATCACTTTTGTTGTATACTGATGTTTATGTCTGGTGCTGGCAACAATTCCTATCTCATTTTCCATTGTAAATGTAAAGGGATGTAGTCTGTCACAGGCAATGTGCTCCGGGTGTAAATATCCAAGAAAAGTTTCTTCCTTTGATTATCAGTCTCCTCCATCTTTCTAATCATTCCGTCATGACATGAGCTAATAAAAAATGACCTACACCTGCTCAGGGGAGGAGTCAGTTTAAGTTGTATCTTAACTCTACGTTGTAACTAACTTGTACAGTGCAACCTGTTTTTATAAGGGTATAGCGTAGCTCCTCCACTATGTTCAAACATATGTTACGTTTGAACTTAAACAGGAAAGCGACCCATGTTCACGTTTACCTAACAAGGACCTCTTGTGGCTGGGCGAAGTATGACTGTTGTCCCTCAAAAGCAAAGGCGGAGGTAGTGTGACATTACTGACTTTGACATGGAAGACCGCTGTTCACATCCCGTTTCTTACCAACCGTCCAGTTTCTTTTAACCATGTCCACCATCTTTCCCTAACCTTAACCAAGTACTTTTAAGGGGAACTCAACCAATTTTACACATCAAAGTCTGTTTACAGGTCTTAGGGAGTATGTGGAAAAAAAGTTGTTTAAAGCCTTTTTTGGCTTTATACAACTTGGCTTTGGAGGGAGCTGCGTGAAATCTGAGATATTGCCTCAAGTGATGTCGGCTGGGTCTGAAGACTACAAGTTTAAAAGTGAAAACAATCTGAGGGTGTGGAATTCGAAAGAAGTGAGCTTACCAGACCTCTGTAGCCCGCTCTTCATCTCTGCTTGAGACTAGCAGCTTGAAGCCAATGCTAACATAACACACCCGGATCTCCAACTGAACTGTTGTCATTGCATTGTGGGTAATAAAGTAAATAAAGAAGTGTAAAAAAAGACGACATCTCTGGTTCTGTTTCATTGATTTTGTTACGACAATGTTATAGGAGTTCAATGCTAAGTCTGTGGAGCGCTCTTTTAGGTATAGACGTGGTCAGAAAACAGTCCTATATGTCATTTCTGTAACAATCATATGCATTTCAGAAGGCACTTACAAACGATGTCGTCCTGCCGCTAGGTGCGCCAGATCAGAAAATGCATTCACAAACACCATTCTGTACTTTAGTGTCATTTAGTTTGGAGGGCTGGTTGAATTAAAGACAACGCCTTCCTATAGGAAATTGTGGGTGGTATTTTTCACTATTTTCTGACATTTTGTAAACTAAACGATTACTGAATTAATTAAAACATAATTATGATTAAGTGAAAATGAAAATAATCATTAGTTTCCGCCCTAGGTCACACACGTCTTTTAATCAAGTCAGCGTTGCACCAGAAAAGCTGGCCTCATCAGGGTTTCTCTTAGTTAAGTCTGCTTTTCTTCTATTGTTTTCTGAAGTAGTTAACGACACATGTACTAGTTGAAAAGCTCTTGAACAGCAGACAGTAAATGATGCATGAAAGGAATTGGAAGTTGAACTTGAGAGAGAGACGGTGAATAACAGAAGAGGGGAGACAGGTTTGGGTAATTTGGGGGTGATATCCTCATATCGCTACTTGGATTGGAGTCTGTGTGTGCGGGTGAGTGTGGAACCCCAGAGATGCCCACTGTTAATTTCATATCACCAGTAAGATCAAGAGAGACACTACAGCCACTGGGAAAGTGGGTGTGTGTGGAATTTTAAGACCCCCCTTGAGCCGCCCAATATTCTTTTTCATATCCAAGCCACTGAACAGTGTGTGCTGTCAGCTCAGCAGCAGTGTGTACTGGTAGGAACAGGCACTCCTCTACATGCCCCACTGATCTCTACAGGGGGTTGAGCACAGATCTGGAACACACACACACACACACACACACACACACACACACACACACACACACACACACACACACACACACACAAATCCTATAAAGCAGGTCCATGTTATGTCTGAGGTATTCATCTACGCCCACATTTACACAAACACTGACACATGCCGCCCATGTGCACATGGGGCCCACGCACTTGACACACAAACATATAGAGGCCCACACATACATGATGCGCACACACATGATCCTCATTCTTGAGCACAGCAGACCCCCCACAGAAAAACAGCCTGACCTTTGAAGCCATCTCATCTCTGACTGAATGAGGAGCGTGAAACATCCTGTGTGGCTCCGAAATGAGTTCACAGTGATGCCGAGTTGAGAATGAGAGCCCTGGAGAGATCGCCCAGCTATGAACAGCGTCCTTGTGGAGATTTCGGGGCCAGAGTTCTGTAGCCATTGACAGACTGTAACATGCTGTCATAGATGGGTGATTCAGAAGGAATGCATGGTGTGAAGCCACTGCCATCATTGTAAAAGATCTAAAAATATCTTGTATTGTCTCTTCTTTCTATCTCTGCTTTTCATCTTCTTGATAACAAATTCGTTTCCTGAATTAATTGTTCAATTAGTTAATTGACAGACAATTAACCAACCACATTTTTCATAACATTATTAATTTCAGTCATTTATCAAGCAGAAATGCCAAACAATCGCTGGTGGTAGCTTCTCAAATATGAGAATTAGCTGTTGTTCATTGTAAATTGAACGTCTTTTGGTTTTGGACTTTTAGTCGGACAAAACAAGCAACTTGAAGACATCATTTTGGATTCAGGGAAATTGTGAAGGACTTTATAGACCAAATGATAAATCAATTGAAAAGATAAATGACTGAATGAGATTTATCAATAATGAGAATAATTGTTAGTTGCAGCCCTTTTCAAAAAATATTGATCCACATTGTAGGCTAATCTCTCAGAGGAATTATCCTAACAGCTCAGTGAGTTTGTGTTGTTGTGCTTTAGATTTGTTTATACAGTCAAATTATTATTTTTGACTAATTACTGGGACTGACAGTGTTCCTCTTTATGGTTAAAGTGCTGTTTGCTAAAAGTAAGAATGATGTATACAGCATAAATATTTTATGTGTTCTCTACAGTGGTCGTTCAAAATGTTTATGCATTGTATTTTACCATATCTCATTAAGAGACACCATAACGAGCCTAATCATTCCATTAACAGGCTGACTTCTGCATTTTATTTCCCTGAATCTGTGTCACTGAATTTGAGTTCTGCTCAGGGACTAGTTTCGTCTCCACTGCGAGATCACTACTTCTAGCTGTTAAAATTTCATGACTGTTGTCTCTGTGTGACAAAGAGCAACTGTGCTTTTATCTTTGATGGCTCTTGCTGCTGAAGTGAGAATATAAAAACAACAAGAGCTTGCTAGTGGCCAGGGGAGCTATGCCAAGCTGCCAAGAGTTGCGAGGCATGATGCCCAATATGATGCTCATGAACCGCTCAGCTGGGTAGTTAAAACACAACTAGCCATTGAATGTGAGCCTTAAGTGAAGAGCCATGGTGGTAAATCAGCTGCAGTTACTGATGGAAAAAAATAACACCTGCTTTGTCGTCCCCCCTCCCCTGCAGCCTCTCCTGTCTTGCTTGGCTGGTCATCCGCTCTGGTTTATATTTCGTCCTGGGAGCCATGATCAAAGTCGGGGAGAGTCTTTGTCTTAACAGGGCCTGTGTGAATACAATGAATTTGTCCCGGGCCACACACTCTGTGTCAGATCGATGCAAACTAGCATAAACAAGCAAGTTCTCTTGTGCTGGTATTTAGGAAAGGTCATTAACTTTGAATGGAGAATCATTTTGGGTTCCCAGTCTGGTCGGAGATGATAATAGGCGGCTTAGATATTGATCTGCTCTCATCAACAGAGTGCTTTTCTCTAAGAGCCTGCTCTGCTTTCTGGTCACCCAGATATGTGATATGAATACCAATGCATGTAAGCACAAATGTGCTCATACACATGCTAATAGAGAAAATCAAGAATGGAAGTTTAAGTGCACTCATTAGTTCTTTCTGAGCCTCGCAGGAAGCACAGACCATTATAGCTGTGTGATGCTCTTATTACTGCACCAATTTTGGCTAATTTTCATACCAGCAGTGTTCTTAACACCTAACCTTTCTGATCCCTCTGATAAATGGGGTAATGTTACTATTGAGAACTGAGGAGAGGGCAAATGATCCCCAGATTGTCAACTTGATGGCATCTGGATGATCGACAGCATGAGAACAAGCCAAAAGGGAACACAAAAGGTAGTCTGTACATGCTTTTGACTGATTTCCAAGGACACCAATCGATGTGGAAGTGCCGGACTGTGACATAAATGTCATTGTGGCTACATCTTGCTATATGTCATGAAAGCATATACACATAGTGGGGGAGGCAGAGGATGTCAAGAGCTAAAAGCTCAGGCTAAAATGACGTGAATGTATGGCAGCAGAGCTCAAAATAGATGTGAAAGAAATCTGAAACAAAAACTTCCATAAGTTATGTCACCTTTACTGTCCATTAGGAGCAAGACTACAACAACGTCAACATCAACAAGTCTGCATCATTGGAGCACAGCACATTGGAGATACCAGCTATGATTATCACTCAAACAAGCAAACAAGCAACAAAACATTATGTCTTTTAAATGAAACTATATAGTTTAAATCCACCAAAACACAAAGTAAGAAGTGAAAGAAGCTGTTGAAACTATAATGGAAAAAAAGAGAAACTAAGAGGCTAAGACTAAAAATTGGTTTTATAGCGGTTCTGTGAGGCTATACTTATAGACACAATGGGGCTTTGAGCTAAATGCTGGATGCAGGATAACATGTTCACACTGACAATGTTAACATTTTGATGTTTAGCAGGTATAATGCTCACCATGTTCACCATTTTAGGTTAGCGTCACAAACCAAGTTAATAAACCACATTGGACAAAGTAAAACTTTGACCTAGTGATAGTGCTCAATGAAAAGTGATTACAGTTCATCCTGAGGGGGGCAAGAATGTCTGTACCAAATTTCATTGCAATTCATCCAGTAACTGTTGATACGTTCATTTCACTCAAAACCACAAATGTCAACCTGCTGTTTAGAGGAAAAGTCAGGGGATCACCAAAGTCATTAGGATACATCATCTGGCAACCATGAATGTTTGTTCAACATTTTGTGCCAATCCTTTTGGTAGATGTAGAGATGGTTCACTGGATAAGTGAAAACCTGCTGTTGCTGCTAGATGAAAAGTCAGGTGATCACAGAAGCCAATAGAATTCATCCTCTGGGGATCCTGAATGCCTGCCCCAAATTTCATCAATCAATCCGGTAGTTGTTGAGATATTTCAGTCTTGCTCAAACTGGTGTACCGACTGACTGACTGTCATTTGCCATCCCTAGAGCCACGACGCTTGTTTGTGAAAAAGAAGTTGACCTCTTTTGAATGGAGACTTTCAAGACCAGCAGCCATTTGTTGTACTTGAGCTTGAAGCACTTTCAAATTGGATTCATCTTTCAGCCATGATAGCCGTACTGACCTTTACAGGGTGGTCTTGTTGTTGTTGATGTCATTGTCATTGCATTGTAGTTCACATGTTGGGTCATGTGCTTTGATCCCAGTCTTATTGTGACAGAAAAAGAAACCTAAGTTATAACCTTAAACTAAAGTTTCACTAGTGTAAACATTGTCAATGCTTAGCACACATCTGTTAATTTGAGTTCATGAACAGTTACATTTTGCAGGTTGACTCACATAAGGGTACAGGTAATGCACAAAACATCCTTTGCAAAAGTAAAATGTCATTGTAGAATTTTGCCAGAATAATAGCTTGGTTATTACCTGGACAGGGTCTATCATTATGGCTTAGTTTGGGTCATCCGCAGGGATATTTGCAGTGCCACTTACCCACATCTTATATTGCTTTGTTCTAGTCACTTTATGTGGGTAATTAATTTAGCCTACTTTTTGTCGAAGTCATTTCAAAGATAGTTACCTTTTATATTGAAAGATCTACCTGTGTTCTCTGGATTTTCAAAGAGACAATATGATGTACTGAGAGTTTTCTGAAAGACATTTCCTTTCCTTAATGAAGGAATCAAAATGTTGTTATTTTGAATGTCCTAGTTTCTATTATAGTTTTAATACGTCTTGCCTGTACAGCAAAATTGTCAGTTATATTACAATTCTGAATCGACACACACGCACCAGTTTTAGTTTAAAAACAACTTCCATAAAACAATGTCACCTCCATGAGAGGAAAAAACAACTCTCCAGTGGATACTTGTAAACTCGAAATACTTACTGAAAAAACACCATAAGAAACAACCCTGTAAAGATTGATATGTTGTTAGCGCCTTATGGCTGGCATAGGTCTTAAAACATATGAATGTGTTATATATGGCTCTCAAGCTGCAGTGGTTGTATAAGTAGTTGTAGTTTAGTGCTTTAATATCCTGCAGCTGAGATGTATGATCATGTGACCTTGCTTCATAGTACCCCATCTACAACATGTGTACCATCTAAGCAGCCGGCAATCAAAGCCCATTTACAAAATGTTTTAAAAGCAATGAGGCGATTGGATTAATTTGGCCTTTAACTCATTAAACGTTTTTCTCATGTTGTTTCGCAGGGAACCTCTCTCTGTCCTTGGGCTAGACATACAGTAGTGTACTATTGCCCACTCACTTTTATTAGACACCCGTCGTTGAAAAAGCCTGAGTGAATGGTGTTAAAGGTTATCCTGCTCATGTAATGCATCGTGATAAGACTTGTCTTGGAAGAAGTGAGGTTTAAAGGCTTTTTTCACTCAGCAAGGAGTCTTACATGGAGCTTTAGGTGGAGTTATAGTCTAAATGTTTCAAATATTAGGAAGGGATTTTAACTACTTCAGTCATTTCCTGAGTTCAGGCATGATTTAAGGAGAGTTTTGAGTTTTTTCCACACCTACTACAAAAGGAGCCTTTTTTAGATGCATAGATCGAAAACATAACTCCCTCACACATTCATTCAGCCACTCCTCTTCTCTATACACTGCTGCTGAACTACAGAGTGCTCCACATTTGTACGTCATTATTTTTCTACAATAATTCTCCAATCCAATCTAATTTATTTGTTAGCCTCACTGTACCATCAGGCTTCTCATCCTTGTTCAAGGAAATTTAAACTCAACTCAAGAGTGTGTCTCTACCTGGAGATTGTCCTAACTCAACAGCTTTTCCTCTCCTATTATTTCCACAACCTGTTATGAAAAAAAGATAACTCTCTCATAGTTGTACCATCTAGAAGAAGATGGAATAATATACTGACGTTCTCTTACTTAGATTTATTCTAGATTTACTCTAGTTGCCTACAGGATGGGTGACCTTGGGCCTCTGTATCGCTCATATTTCAACGCTGAGTGATGTACCAAAGAAAGACAGCTTTCCACGGTGATGTAAAGACATTTTATGATGCGCGGCATCTTGTTTTATGACCAGCTATAAAATATGAAGAAACTCTGTGAAAAGCTTTTTCTCAGCAAAAACCCAAGGCGATCGCAAGGTAATTATCTGACTAAACCTTTCACAGCTTCTCTTAGTCACAAAGTCTGGCAAGAGAAAGATGAGGCTGACAAATAAAACTAGGTCTGAGCATTGAGTGAAAATGATAGACAGTGTTTCTCTTGGCATCTTTATTTCCATTTCCCGCTTATTCCCCTAACCACTAAGCTCACTCAAAGACTGAGAATTCTCTGTGGCACTTTTGGGGGAGGATATGGATAAAGAAATGCATGCCGTGAGCGTTGCTTGCTGCAGGGAGAGACCTCGGAGTTCATCTCATTTCAGAGTTTCTGAGCAGCAGTGAAATGACTGTCTGTTCTCTCCCTCTGCTCCTGCTGGAGCGTGCAGTGGACTTCCTCAGGGCCATGGAGACCAGGCTCCTCTCTTCCATGCTGTTTACCACCTCACTGCTGTCAGAGGCGCGCAATTTTCCTCCAGTCCACTGTATCTATGCCAGAGGCATCTCACTACACACATTCCTCAGCTCTCAAAAAAATGCATTTGGGCTATACTTACAGATATTACAGTTAGAGCTTTAGAGGCTAAACTTTTGATCATCTGTAGTTTGACCAGTGGGGTGCATGCTGGCTCAAAATCTAAATTTCTATTGATGGAGTTTGCCTGAGGCTGCACGACATGTCGTCTCTATGGAGTTCAAAGTGTGTTCATGCTCAGACAGTCGCACACACATGCATAAACGTGCACTCAGACACACACACATATATATATATATATATATACACAATAAAGTGCAAAGATTCCTCATTCACATACATTTACAGCACAAGCATGCACATTATGATATGCATTCACCCATGCATAGACAAATAATCACACACAAACTACACACACATACAGTATAAGCACATGTGCAATCCCTATCTCCTCTCTTTTGGACCCTTCTTTGCGTTGCATGTCTGTATTGCGTGGTCTGATCATTGGATATTCTACCCGACCACATAAACCTCAACACATATGGTGTCACACGTAGAGCACTCATTATACTGTGGCACACAACCCCTAACCCCCCCCCTTAAATCCCCCCTCCACCAGGCAGCAGATACAGATCCTTGAGCTGTAAAAAAATTATTTCTGTGGGAGCTTTGTTCAAATACAGCCGTCCACAGACCGCATCGCTAACATCTTAGACTGCTTTTACTAGAACAGCGTCGTGAAATGTCAGTTTTACATTAGTGTTCTCCAGTATTGCCATGTAGAGCCGGAGATTCACTTTTTATTTTTTTCTTTCAGCCTCACTGTATGACCCATCATACTTCTCATCCTTATATTATACCATTTAAACTCAAGAGTGCATGATGCATTCACTTACCTTGGCGGCCCCTTTTGACTGATTTCTACAACCTGTTATTATGGAGGGACCAATAGAGCTGTCCTTCTGTCTGTGTGATATGACAAGAAAAAGAATAACATTTTTCTAATCCTTTCTATCCCTTATTTGATTGTGTGAACAGTATGTCTTCAGTTATTGCTAGGAAATCATTTATTCACAACAAACTAATGTACTCTGTTACAAAGATTTATCAGTTGTGGAATGATTTCTTATTAATACATGAAGACATTAAACACCTGCCCACCATACTGCATTATCTAATCATTTATGCTTTAAAAGGTACTGTAAAGGGTACACATTTAATAATCTAACTGATGTTTATTTCATTGACTTACTTGGTAATATAAAACTGTTTTACAAATAAAAAATGCAATTTGTATGAATTGTGAAACACAACTCTATCATTATTTCTCCATACGTACATTTGTATTGACAGTAAGCGATTACACTGAATTCCTTCCCAACTCTTCCTCTGAACATAATTAATATTGTGGTTTGCATTATTTGAACTCCTGGAGCAGCTGCAGTGCCTGATGTCCAAGGCCCATTGACTTTCTTACAATGTAACCTTGCTGGAAATGCCAGAACATTACTCACCCTGCTCCTTTTTGCCAACTCACTGCATTATTCTTACCCACTTAACTGCATCTGATTTCATATATTTGCACCAAAAAAAATAAAAACCCATCCCCAGTGTATAATATACAGTATACCTGAAATGGATTCACTTGGATATGATTACCATGTGCCGAGAGTCGTTGTTATTTATGACACAGGTCTCCCTCTGTCTAAGCACACCACCGCATCATCTGTCACTGTCACTACTTTTATTTGACTCACTTTCAAAGTGCGGTTACTTCACTGAGAGAGAAAGAGCTGCTCACATTCATAAGCTCACCGAGGCAATCTGTGGTCTTAAATAACAACAGCAGAGCCCACATAGTTAAAGTTGAAGCCTTCGATTACCCCTGTGGGTGCCCTCGTAGGAAGGCTAACTGCTGCTCTGCTCTCCTCAGCACATTTGGCCCCCATTCCTTCAAGAGCTCTCGTCTCCTAGTTCATCTCATCTAAACAACCACCAGCTCCTTAGTGACTCCCTTCTCCGCCATTCACCTCCTCCTTTCCTGACACTGTACAATGCACAACACTGGGCCCACAGGCAATGGGCAGAATTGAAGTGTCATAAAAGGCCCATTCATGTCCCAAATGTGTCTTCAAAAGCAGAAAGCTTTGAGGTTGTTTTCCTCTCTGCACTATTGGCGAATTGCTGTTCATTGCTGTTGCTCACTACCCCCACCAGGGAGACGTGATGCCTTGGCGAATGAGTGGGAAAAATGCTCTTTATGCAGACAAAGAAATGTCTGGAAGCTGCTGGAAGTTTTCCCGAGTCGGGCATAACTAATGCCCAAATGGGAGGTTTATCTTTTTTATTTCCATTAGTGTTTCTTTAAGATTCCTATAACACTGAAATACATTATTTCCAAGCGAGCAGAGACAGAGGATAGATTTCAAATGTCATTCTTAGCAGCAGTTAGCTTTTGGATCTAATTGAGGCAGATTGTGGTGCAACACAACAAGTGACAGCGTACAAACAACTCATTTTCGGCATTCTCTCTGCATCTCCATTTCAGCAGAGAACAGGAGGACGTTTATGTTGATTTTCTCTGTATCGCAAAAAACGATGGTTACCTATTCTAGACCCACTAATGGTAGAAAGCATGATCAAAGAATGATGAACTGTATCATCTAAAATTGTTTTAATTCCCTTCATTTATTTTACTTAATTAGCTACTGAAGGGCGGCACAGCCAGCAAATGTTCATTATTTCAAATATATTAACATATTTCACATAAAGAGGGATTCATCACAAAGGCTTATTTTTTCTTTGGTCCTGTCTTAGCAGTATTTAACATTACCCCTACTGAACCCATAATCTCACATGTTAAAACATCTATTTTTAATATGCAAATGAATAATTATGCATTTAATGATGAATCCTTCTTCATTGTTAAGCGATGTACATTTGCTGCCTGTAAATCTTCATTTATAAGATTATGGCTGCCTATGTGAAAGTGAGGAAAGTCTTTCACTCTCCTCATGCAGACCAGCAGTCCTGAAGGAATACGGCATGTGGCTCCGCTAATATATCTGTACTGATGTGATTATATGTGTTGTGTGCTCGGAAGGTGGGATGAGAGGCAGGTGCTCGGGAGAAAGAGAGATGACGAGCATGCTGTAAATGACTTATGTTCAGTCTCAGGGAATTTATCGACAGAAATGACCCAAAGGCCATTTTGGAACTTAAGAGGCCATAAGATTTGTCAGAGACGAAAACAACTCAAGTTTTGAAGAAACACAAGGCTCAGACTTATTGCTGATATTTGTAAGATATGAATCCCTGCCCCATCCATCTTGGTGGGGTCACAATACTTCATTTTCCTTCATTTCTCTGAAAGGGGAAAATATGATTCCACCTATCGATTGCTGCATAAATGTGTTGCCTAGTGATGAAAGATGAGGTGTGCTTTGCTTTTATGTGATCTGATTAACCTCTAGCTGGGAGTGGGCTCTCTGCTCTGCCCTGGTTCTCCTGCAGTGTCAGGGTGCATGTGATGGGCACTTAGAGCGATTAGAGTTCCTGCGTGTTTTGTTTTTGTTGAGATATCACCCAGCGCATTTCACTAACCAGGGGATTATATTGCTAGCCACTGAAGACGGTTTTATATCTAGTAGCCCGCAATGAATTTGAGAAGGCTCCAAGTGTGCTTTTGAGATTGTAAATGTATGAGCCTAAGAATAATGCATATATGTGTATTGGACATTCTTCTTCTTGGTTCTTATATTGTATATTGATGATATTTGTTTTGTAGTTTTTAAGTAGTAGAGTATTATGGTACTATAATACATGATTACATTTGTTAAAACCAATCCTCAGTCAATACAGGAATTAAAATAGTTTGGGTGTTTTTTTGCAAAAAGCTTAGCTAATTGTCGTGCAGCTCAGTGGTTTTGGAGACTTTCAGCCTCCTCTCTCCCCTTTTGTGTGCACAAAAGACTTTATCAGAAACCGTCTTTGATAAGGTTTTTAAACTTCTTGACTTTGCCAATGGCATTTTCTCCATCTGAGCAGCAGCTGACATTTATATCCAGTCCTCTAAGATCCCAAAATACCCTTTTCATTCCATTGTTGAGGGCTGAAAATGAAAAAGTTACCTCTCATACTGACTGACAGTGGGTCCATTGATGGTGACTTCAAGGTCCCCTCAGCAGTTCCTCTACAGAGCAAGCTCCCACATTGAGCAAATGTTTAACAAAAGAAAATGCCACGTAAAGATCATGTCTTAATGTTTTACCTTATGGACTTGTGAAAATTTGGGATTTCAAAAGCTTTTTAAATGTCAGTATTAATAGACACAAAACAAGATGTGCCTTCCTCTTTAAAACACTCGGTAAAGTGAAAAGCTTTGGCACTTCCTGATACAGAAGTGAGAGCAGATGGGAAGAAATAACAGCATCAAACAGCATGAAAATTGCATGTTATGGTAGTTTAACAGGTGTCTTGGGATGATTTTCTTAAATAAGGGCCCTCTTTTTTATTTCTTACAATAACTGCATATAGCTACTTATGTCCATCTCCGTTCTTTTTGAATGTCCTGGAGGCTTTTGAAAAGATGACTCCTAATAGACTGTTTTGTGTGAAAGTGAAAGCTGAAAAGATTCATTTTTATAAGATACTGAAGGATTCATTTAAGCATGAAAGAGAACTATTCACAAAGTCAACCTTAAATTGTGTAAAATTATCTAGGTTTGCAAACAGCTATCTTGATTTAAAGGTGATACTCTATATTTTTATTACCAATTATCAACCAGACAAACAAACTCACAGCCAAGGCCAATGGTTCCTAAAACCTAAATCTTCATAAATGAGTCACAAATATATTGTTTAAATATATATGCTTTGAGCTAAATGCACATTGCTAGCATGGCAAAATGCCCACTACGACATTGCTTACTTGCTGATGTATAATGTGAGTATAATATTTACCATCTTCGTTTAGTATGTTAGCATGCTAAAATCTGCTAACCATGCTCACCATCATAGTTGCTAACATTTGCTTATTAGCATTAAACATAAAGTAGCCTACAGCTGAGATTGATGGGAATGTCATTAATTTTGAAGATATTTGATCATAAACCAAAGTATTGGAAAAAATCAAATTTTGATCTGATGATGGCCCTGGATGAAAGGTTAAGGGATCACCAAAGTCATTACAGTTCATCATTCATAAATGTCTGAACCAAATTTAATGGCTATCCATCAAATAGTAGTTGAGACATTTCACTCAAACCTACAAATGTTTAAGTCACAGTGTCTCAAATGTTAGGGAGTTTGCTAAAAGTCTGTAGCAAATGTTACTCAAACAGAAATAGTGCATTTGTTGAGGGCTATTTTTAGCTGGGGATTAATCTAATTTGGGTACCAGGACAATGTTTGTGGGACTGACTCTAAAAAAAACTACACTGCCTATGTTCATGGTAATGAGGTAACATGTCACCCAGTGGAAAGGTGTGGCACACTGGCGTGTTTTTAATAGACAGAAAACTGAGCTATATAGCAGAGAGAAATAAGCTACACCAGGCATTGCTTGTTAGCAGGATAAATTCATTGCTGGTGCTTGTCGTTTCATAGGATTTCTTGAAAATAAGAAACATATAGAATATTGCCAGACTTTTCGTTTGAGCCTGTCATGGACCAGAACAGAACTGTTTGGGGTAGATAATGGATGGACACACGGATGGCCAGATTTAGATTTCAGCCCTGTCAGTGACCACTTGTGGTTGTTTTTTCAGTGCGAGGAGAGAAAGTAAGAGTTGTATCAGCAGGATGGAAAGCAGTGAACTCTTGCACGGGTGTTTCTGAGGCAGGCGAGAGCAATGTTCTGCAGTGTTCATGATGGCTGTAGAAAAAAAACAAGTCTAATTTTAAACTGAATCCGACAATGAAGGAGGCATGTGGGCCATGTGCATCATCTCTTGCTGTGCTGTAATCTTTGACTTTTTCTGAGCACTTACAAGAAGACAATCCACCACCATCACCACCTCCCACTTTCCCACCTCCCTCCATTCCCTATTGCTGTTCGTCTTCCCACTTCTTACCTCGATCCCTTCTCTCTTTATAGATTTCATATAAGAAAATCTGTTTGATTAATGTATTACTGAAGTCAGGCCAACTTAATATGTTTGATCAGGGAGTGGTTGCAAGATGCACACATGGTGGAGGATAAAGATAGGATGAGAAGAGGAGGAGGAGTAGGAGGAAAGAGGCAAGATGAAGGGATTATATTTCTTGGGTGAAGTTCTACTCAGGTCGCCAGGGATGAGAACAGGTGATTATAAGAAACTGTTTGATTTGAAGCCACACATGGCTGTCTTGGGGACATGAATGCTTTAATACCATTTTGAGAGTTTATTTTAGAAGTTGGTTACTGCATGTTGTAGGAATTCCATGGAAAATACTTTTAATGCATTTTAATACCCATGCTCTTGTGGGGCCCCTGGCTCACACTACATGAATATAACATCAAGACATTAAATCCTGAATCGAACATATGTCTAATGATGAGGCCGGTCGGGTTCAGCTGCATGTTTTATATGTGATCAGACCCCTCAGCCTGCGTCCTGAGGGGCTGGCAGTGCCCAGAAAATCCTCAACAAGAGTTTATAGCCAGGATTTACCACAGGGGTTAAGTTATCTGCACAAATCATTCCCTTTTTCATTTGCAGAAACAGTCCTACAGACATGATTTACAAGTACAGTAGCTGCAGACATGAAATCCAAGGGCGACTCAGGGCTGCAAATCACACCGGCTTTGCCTCTCTATTTACGACGACCTATTGGTGTCGTAGAAGGGGACATATTCTAAATCTGAAGTTACAAATGACAACATTTTTCTGCTGTAATGAGGCATTTAGTTTCATCTGTGTCATGGTAGGTGGAAACTAGGACAGTGTGTCACATCCCCCAGAGAAACAGAGAGACAGGAATCCTCTCACTGTGCTGTAAGCATGATCCAGCACCAACTAAGCACCTACTCCCCCCTCTTGACATTGCTCTCCGTTTTGTCATTTTTAAAGTTAAACATAATTCTCTCAGTCAAAACCGTGTATAGTCACTCGCTATGAACTGTCTCAGTGGAGGTCTTCACATCCTCTAGTTTTCCTCCCAATCAGGGATGCAGTGGTGTATAAAAATGCGGTTTAACTCAGGAGTCCGAGTAGTTTGAAGAAGGTGGGCAACATGAATACAAACAAAAAAGCAACTGCTTACAGAATAGTGCAACTAATTTATATTTATGATTCATATTTATTATTTTTATTGCTGTGTTACCCATCAGTGTCAGACTTTTTACTATGAATGCATATGATTATAGAATAGAGGTCTGTAATTAGGTTCAGCTGCGCAGCTGTTTTTTCATTTAGGCAGCCAAACACAATTTTCATAGGTGTGGTAGAAACAAAGGCCATATTTTGAACATTTTTGTATTCATTAGGGAATAAAATGGGCTTATTAAAAAGTGGATGCCACGTAGATGATTTTTGATTTCCTGCCATTGAAGTTTCAATCCACCTGGCTGCTCAAGTATACCTCGACTTAAAAGTCAGAACAGATGAAGAAGGATCGGATATTGACTCTCTGATCGATTCATTAGGCCCCCCATTAGGCTGGGTTACAGTCAAAGACAGCACCTCTTGATAAAAGACGTCTCCCAAAGACATACAAATGAAAGGTAGATAATGAAAACGTCATTTCAGCACCAGGAGCTGTCTGATCTATTACTGTAAATAGCCTAATGCATGGCACAGAACCAGGCATGATATCCCTTTTCATGACTCTCTCCTTATGAGAGGTATTGATTATTAAATGGATATATAAGGTCATTTTCATCAGAGGACATACGCCTTATATATATACAGTATATAGTTTATATAGTTAGCTTTAAATGTTTTGATGTTCCCTAAAAACCGAGTGAACTTCCGATTCAATAATCTTATTTGAGGACCAGAATTTAATTTTTTTCCCCTAAACATTAAGGTGAAACAGGGTTTTGAGGAGGTGAGGTAAATCTTCACTACATCCTTGTTTCCTCCCACCTCTGTGTCAGAGCTGCGATGGTTCTTTCTGAAGTGTTGCTCTTGTGCCTGATGCTGGTTCTGTCCATCTGGCAAGGCGGCCATTGCTGTCATGAATTGTCACTAATCACTGCCACGCCACGTCTCCAACAGCACGGAGGGTTCGGGACAGAAAATCAATTTGCTCTCATGGACTACTCCATCAGTCCAAATATCTGGAGCTTGATGGCGAAGAGAAACAGGGGGGTGGAGAGGATTTTGCAGGATGGAGAGAGGGAGGGATGGAAGCAGGTTTAGGGCCATGCAAGGTGTGGTGAGGTTTGATGGGCATGCTGGTTGGTGTAAGATAGGAGTGTGCTGTGGTTGTGAACAAAACTGTTTAGAAAGAGGAAAACAGAGGGTAGGAGACAACAAAAGCTGGGTAGAATTTGAAATGTTTCAATACCGGTGCCAATATGATACCTGGGTTCTCCAAACAGATAATTTTATCAATACCTTAGTACAGAGGTGCTGTGAGGCACGCCTCCGCAAGCAGGGGTGGGAGAGTTCAGTCAATCTGAACATACAGACACAATACACATATTTTTAGATTCAGAGGATATCACTATTATTATATGTCCATCACAAATAAACATCCATAAATCTGCATAAAAAATCATAGAAAAAAGATGCTCCTTATAACTCCATAACTTGCCTGAGAAACAACATGTTTTGAAGATTTCTTCAGTATCACAGTAATCCTGTGATACTTGTCTGTACATCCATGGGTACACTGAAAACAAGAAATGCTAATAGCTATTTCAGCATACTTTTAATAGTGCCAATTTGCTAAATGTTAACAAATATAGGCTAAAAAAGAGGCCTCTTGTTGTAGCCCACAGCTAACGCAATGACTCCATGGCAACATTATATGCTATGCACAAACTTAGTAAGTAAATTTAAGTATACAATTTTTGCAGCAGTAACATTTTGTACTAACAGGAAATTATGCATTAATTAATTTACAGCTTAGAATAGCTTCTCATTTTTTTGTGTATTGCATTGTGGGACAATGAAAAATCTTAGTAGTATACGTACATGTTGACTTTTTTGAGTATGCAATTTTGTCAGTTTTCCAGTGTGAATGCACTACAAACTCATAACCTGCTTAGAATTACTAATGTAGTTTGGGGATTGGGACACAGCTTAAGAATCCAACTTTCCATACTTGACAGTAGTGAAGCATAAGAGGAAGTTGGAATGACTGAGGGAAGGATGCAGGAAGGAGACAGATGATAAAGTCTCAGGAGAAAAAACTGAAAAAAAAAGAGAGAAGGAAAGATTGAAGGAGAGAGAGAAACAGATCGAGTTAGTGCGTCATAATGAAAAGGATCGAGAGCAGGAGGGAACGTGGACAAGCCTGATAAGCCAGCGACTCAGAAAGACGCAAGTGTTTTGAATTGAGTCTAACAAATTACTTTAAATAAGAGCAGCGGCTCATGAAAGTGATATCATATGGAAATGTCTCCAACAACCCATTTAACAATCACCACTAGAACTGACTGTAGATATGATTGCCTCAGGTTGGAGGCAATGCATGCAAATGTTATGTTAAACGTGAAGCGCCACCGTCCACGTTGTGAGTTATTTCCTTCAATTGTTCTCATTCTGCTCTTTGATTTCACACCTGGCTCAGGTTTTGTTGATAGGGTTTAGACAATGAATCTTCCTCATACAACTTCAAGTACCATGATGCATGACCAGACGTGTCCTGCATTATTCCAGGTGTTTTTAACTCAGTTGCTGAAACAAAGGATAACGGGTAGATGACATCTCCTTCATTATCATTTCCTCTCTCTGTTTCAGTGGTGGACAGCAAGGTGATCCTGGAGGGCCTGCAGAGGTACGGTCCCACGCCAATCTATCTGCCTGTCAGCTACCAGATCCTCAATGCGGAGTCAGCGTTCTTCCTACAGGAGGCAAACCAGGACTTAATGAGGAACTCCAGCCTGCAGGCTCGCACAGAGTCCTTTTTCATTCACCAGGCCCGGCAGATGCCCTTTGTCAATGCTAGCTATGGGCCGCTGTCTGTCCAGCAGCCTGTCCCTCTGGAGCTGCTGCAGACCCTGCCAGGGCCATTTAACACACCCTCCTTCAGTTCATCATCAGCGCCAGCATCAGCGTCGTCACCTCTCTTTACATTCAACTGGAAGGTCCACACCTATATTATCAGCGAGAGGATTCACCCCAGTTGGCCAAAGGTTCAAGTGTTGTTCTACATTGCAGGGAGAGACTGGGATGATTACAGCGCCATCCACAAGCTGCCCTGCGTCAGGATGTTCGCCTTCCATGAGACTCAAGAGGTGCGTGGGACATGCAGGCTAAAAGGTGAGCTGGGGATATGTGTTGCCGAGCTGGAGCCCCTAGCCAGCTGGTTCAGCCCACCCACTGTCAGGCCGGGCAGGCAGAGGGTGTCTGAGCAGGCCCAGGGCACTCCTGTGGAGCTTTACTACATGGTTCAAACCACGGACAGTGGAGACTGCAGCTCAGAGGATTCAAGAAAGGGCAGCTCCATTCGCACAGACCAGCAGAGGCCTATGGGCTATTTTGCAGGGCATACACCTATGCAGCGCATTGGGAGTGTCAGGCTGTTTCAGCCGCTGTCGGAGCTGAAGCTGGACAGTAACTTTGTGGTGATGGCGCCCTCCAAACCCATCCGCCAGAGAGAAACAGTCTCTACTTTTCTGGCTCTGTCTACGCTTTCTTCAGTGCAAATATTCACCCTCAGGTGAGTCAGCCTCCTCCTGGGAGAACAGTTTACTCTGCTGCACTACTAATGTTCTGTCAATTTCCAAACTAATTTAAACAGAAATCATTGGACAGATAAGCAGTTAAAAAGGAGGCATTGGTAGACTTTTAGAGGAAGCAGCAGTGATAGATGAACCCTATGAGAACACTCCACAAACCACAAATCTGACAATGCACGACAGCATTTACAGTACACCCATCTGTCACTTGTGTCACTTTAGTCACTGGATAAAGTTATGCATACAACAGGAAGAATTTTCTCAAGACATTCTTAGTTATTGTTTGTCTGAGTCATATACTGAAATGAATCATGGAGGATATAACTAATCTAGTACAATGCCTCTTTGTTCCTAAAATACTGTACTGTATGTAGCTATGTTATTCAGACTTGTCAAATCTGCCATCTTTTTCAAAAGATCACAGTTTGTAGGCAACACAGTTATAGTCCAATCGTGTATTTACAATACTATACAGTTGTGCTTTGGAAACATTATTTAAAACAGCTTGTTTCAAAATAATCTGCAGTTGGCAAAATCAGGGATTAATTTCTGGCATTAGAGATTAGAAAATGTGTGTATGATAAGCTTTTGATTTGCCACACCATACTCCAGTCCACAGACAATGATGTCTACTGCCCAGCATCACTTGGGTTATTTAGCCTGTTTTTATTTAGGTAATTTGTCTACCAATCAGAGAAACATAATATTGCAAATGAGAAACATAATATCACAAATGAAAAGAAATGTAAACAAGACAGTTGTAACCAAGAGTGCCCTCATGCAGTCAATTACGCGGCTTTATTGTGTGAAACAACGCAGATGAACAACACTCTCACGTCCTCGTCCTCCTTTGCTTTTGCCGAGCAAATGTTCATTTCAGCAGGCAGACAATTTTGTGAAATAACATTATTTCAGTGACAAAGAAAGAGCTTGCCACACACCAAATCTTGGCTCTGGACCAACTCGAAACCTCTTGGTATTTATTTCAAAGTTTTCTGTGAGTGGGAGCGCGAGCTATTTCAATGATGTTCAACTTAACAAAAAAGCTGATAACTGAGAGCAAAGTTTGGAGATCAGAGTTCATTTATGGTATTGTCATGTTTAGGGTTTGGAATCACTTTTACAGAATTTTTATTTTATATTTTATTTATACCATCATTTGTAGCCTAAATCTTGCTTATATTAAATGATACTCGTCTGATTATAAGAAATATTTTTTTTTTTTAAATATGCAATGTATAAAGTGTTTTACAGAGAAGGTTTGTCATTTTGGAAAGAAATTAGAGAGATATCACTGTCCAAACTGTATCTTTGACAGTCTTGAGGGAATTGTTTTGCCTGGATAACGCCTTAATTACGCCTTTGTGCTATTCATGAAGGCTGTTTTCATGTACTCACCTTCAAAACTGCCTGTCTGAGGATTTTTTTTTATCTCAGGTGATTCCACACAACAAAGTAGTTATTGATTCATTGAGCTTTGTCTCGTACAAATTACCATTCAAAGTGACTGTAATTGCTTCATGTTGGGTGATGCAAATTAAGGTGTAAGGAATATGCATTTCCACTGGGCTGCTTTTATGACTGAGATCTAAATCATGGCAGATGAAACAGTTAGCAGCCTTAAAGTGGAGCTGTGACAGAGAGCCTTGGCAATTTGTCAACCCTGGGTGAGCAGGAAATCTGCCAAAAAGCCTCATTGCTTTTTCTCTCACTCCAGTGATGATGAACTCCCATGAAGTATTAGCGCTCGCTGTGTGTGTTTATCATATTTGTCAGCATGTGTGTAAATGGGAACTTTAAAAGGCGGTATTTTTCCTCTAGTGCCTTTTTTGCACCAGTATTGCACCCCGATCGTTCAGAAGTTCATCTTTTTTATGTTTTCCGTTGGGATAGCGTGGACTTAAAATTCAACCAAAATACCTCGTTAGTAACCGAAAGATTAAACCTCAAAGAGTTTGAAAATCACAGGCTACTTTACAGTACTTGATTGCCAGCTTACCAAACTCTGTAAGTGAACATCCGAACGCTGATGATTAATCTTGCGTCAGCTTTGTTGTGCATTGCTTTCATCTTATAGGGTTAAACCTCTGGTGCAATTCAGTGTCGTTTTCCCTCAGTTGTTGGATTTCCTGATAATATAAAAACGTAACTTTAAAATACCCTTTAAGCACTTGATTTCCCCCATGATGATGGTGTAATTCAAGTTCTGATCACTGGAAGTGGGGGCTGGAGTGTGTGTGTGGGTGTGGATCCTGGCACGTTAAACACCAACGCTCTGCTTCGCTCTCTCGCTGTATGTGTTTGCATACTGTCTGACAATGTTTGCCTATGCACTGGTGTGGGTGTGTTTATAGACAGCATACTTTGCAAGTCGGTCTGGTGTGTTTCTCCCAGCAGCTAAGGCATCATTAACTATTTACTGTATGTTCTCTGGAGTTACCCCCCTCCTTCCCCCCATCAGTCCCCCTCCCCTCCACCACAGTCTGCTGTAACTTGTGACAAAAGAATACCAAGAGTCTCTCTCGAAGACTTTATAGCCTTTATTCCTACACGTGCTGCTGTCAGATGGAATCAGTATTTTTTTTTTACCCTTAAACTTGACTCCTTCTACTCTTTTCTGCACTTTTTTTGATAGGACTGTAAAACTCTTTTAGGACTTTGGGAAAATAATGTGGTGTATAAGCCTCTTAATGTACTGTTTACAAACTGATTCATTGACATAGGATTACTTGCATTTGCCTGGACAGAGCACCTTGAATTTTTCAAGCTCATTATACACTTGCCGCAATACTCTCAGCTGTTATGATTTTGCTGTTAATTTGACTAGCTTGCTTTTCCCCGTTGGCAAGGCAAACCAACTATCACTGCTAGTGTTGTGTGACAAGATTTATTTTGACTGACTGTGTGAAGGGCTAATGATCTTCCCAATTCAAAATCAAGATGCATAATGTAAGTAATCATTTATTTAGTCTGCTTTGTTTGCTTGTTTGAGAGCACTATATACAATCAGCAGAGCTTACATGCACATGTATCATTAGATTCCCTTGGTTTACCCATCCATCTTTTGGGTCACAGTGTTTAATATAGACCTCAGTCTGATATCTGTGTTTAAATGCTGTGCAGAAAGGTCACAGCGATCTGAATGCAAAGCAGTCATTTTACACACAAATCAGAGCAAGGCTAGTGGTGGTGGATAAACTATTTTGGTAACAGTAAAGCAACTTTCATATTTCAGTTAATGAATAATATAAATGTAATCACTGATACCAAGAACAATAAGCACCAACAGTTTCCTGTTAGCTGCCACATGTCCCTTTAGGATTAACCTGATGTTCAAACGGTATCACTTTATAATACAGCCCCGAATTTACAGAGTAATTTGGTTGTATGAATCAGGTACCAATGAAATACTTAATAAATGTAGATACACTGAAAGAAAACAAGGCCACGGGGAACAAAGGAGTGACAATTTCAAAATCGGGTCAGGGTCGTCCTCTATAACAACTGTTTTTGTCAGATGGACACCTGTTGGGGCAGCCTTACCTAATAACTGTCATGAGCAAAGGGCAAAAGTATTTGTTTTTATTCATCCATTACTATAAGGAACAGCACCTTCCCTTGTAGTCAATACAAAGAATAAGCTCGTGGCTAAATTGCCTATGCAGTGATCTAGCAGATTAACCTGTTAAGTACCTTATAAGTATGTTGCTGTACTCCAAAAATGATTGACAAGTCTCTCATTATACCCCAAAACTACATTGCTGTACCCCAGCAGTTTTGGTAGCATATCATAACTGAGAAATAGGTTGTACCATAATTCCTTTATAGGTACCGCAAAATATCAGTGTTATTAACACCATTTTTCCCAAACTATTGTTTCCCAGTAGTGCACCCTCTAGGTACCCATATTTACATAAATACTCAGAATATAATTCAGTTCTCCTTTCCCCTAAAATGCCCAGTTGTTACTCCCTTGTCCCCTATAGTCTTGTTTTCTTCCACTGTACCTACATCTAAGTATTTACGTGGTACCCGATTCATACAACACAATTATACTGTAAATCGCGGGCTGCATTATAAAGTGTTACCGATCAAACCTATCATGCAAACTAAACTTTTTAGAGAAATTGGGTTGCTGCAAAATGTGGAAACACTTTAATTTCAATATGGTAAACATTACCATAGTCTATATTCCGACTGTTTTTAGGATGTCACTCAGTGTTGCTGCACTTTTCATTAGCTTCCATCGACTGTCAAGAACTCTTTGACTCACTCTGGACCTTCTTTTACTTCCTACCTTCTGCTATATGTGTGAGTTATATCCTCATGTAGCGTAACATATTTGAATGATAGCTATCATACATACCGATGCCTAGCCAGCTCTTCAGCTGCACAACAAAATCAGCACACTTAACCAAAGGGGCTATTTTATTGGCCATTATTTCTCTCTGCCCTATGTGTAATTGGCTATATTAGATCTAATGTTAACTAATCTAATGTAATTATTTGGAATGTAATTGCAGGCTTTTAATCGCAGATGCAGGAAAAACATGCAGACATATTTGTGCACACACACATACACATGGACATGCTGTGTGCCAACTGTCATGGTGTGTTTGTCATGCTAAAGGCTCCCGGTGGAATCAGTAATTCCCTGCTCCCTGCCTCATTAGCCATGGAGAGAGTGGTGTAACAGGTTGGAAAAGGGTTCTCCAGCTACTCCTTATTCAACATGCAAATGAAAACACCATTTCCTCCTGAACAAATTAACAGGCTTTTCAAAAGATAAATTGCCCCAGCTGTATTGTAATTTTGACTAAACAATCCGACATATTTCCGCAGATCCCCCCGGGGCCAGTGCTGCTGATGAATGCAAATGAATTTCTAATATCTGAGAGTGTGAAGGTATAAGTATGAGATTCTTCATGCTGTGCCAGCCCAAACAGTCAGCATGAGTTGTTTTATTATTCAGAGATTTAGCAGGTGAAGGAGGCAGGTTGGGTGTTGGGCTATGAATAAAGAAGTGGATTTAGCTGAGGCCAGTTTAAAGTTACTCAGATGTTATGCAGACATGCGCTCCCTGTCAACTGATTCGGATCCTGAACACAGTTCAGGTTTACAGGTCGTGTGTCTCGGCTGTTTGTTATTGGCCATTGTTTGCTGAAATATCATCAGGCTGGAATAAAGATGTTCTCCTCAGTGTATTAGCCTTATCTTGACTGCACTCCTCTGTGATTCAGTTCTTGGTAAAGGTCACCTGAGATAGGTATGTCTCTTTTCCATTTCCATTTCTGTACTTATCTGTACTTCTTGTGTTTTATCTGCCGCTCTGTCTTGGTTTCTATCCCCTTCCTTCTGCTGTTTAACCTTTCTCTCTCTGTGCACTCGCTCTCCTTTTCTGTCATACTCTTGCTTTCCCTGAGCTTGACATGTTCCTCCTCTTTGTGCTGAAAAATTGACAAAAACCTCCCTTTGTTTTTATAGTTAAATGAAGACTCTTGCCTTAAATTAAAAGTAAATTCTGTCTCAATTTACAGTTCAAAGTCTCCTTACCCTCTTCTGCCCTTCCTTACCCATCCCCCTCTTTCCATTTGCTCGCTTGGCCTGCTCACCACTGTTTACTTTGAAAGCACAGACTTTCCTCATCTACTCATTAATAAGTAATTAGTCATTTGCGGCCTGGGGAGACTGTTCACTATTTAGGTCCTACTCTCTATTGGGCTCTGCCACCACAAAGCAATCACCAGTCGCCCGCAGCAAGTAATTTGAATCCTTGTATTTTCTACCATAATGATTTTCCATCACTTTTTTCCTCTTGAATTTGTGTCTAAACTGATGAATTCATTGGACACTGGAAGCACAGAATGTATTGCTCTGCCACTTCCCTGCTGCCTGTCTTCATTTTTTCTTTGCTCATGCTCTGTCCATCTGCCTTTGGAAAGGCTGCATATCCCCGAGGGATTTTTGTGATCCCACAGCTTGGCAGAGGATTGTATGAATGCACCGAGTGACACATGCCTCCACGACTTTGAGCATCGACAGGGTCAGAGGTCGCTTCGGTTTTTCTCTCTGGTTGCTTTGAACTTGTAATAGTCCTGCAGGCCTTTTATAAGGGCAGCAGAGAGAATGAAGGAAGCTGGAGCGGGATCTTCCCAAGAGAGAGCGGTGCTCCGTATCGGGTCTAGTGTTAGGATTACTGCAGTATGTGCGGTAGGTAGGGAAGTGTATGTCTCTCTTGTATCAAGATACATTGTCCACAATCTGATATAAAAACAATACAGATAATTTCATAATGATATGATACATCATACAGCCATATTTCTGGGTCTCTTATAGGTTTTTGGATACATATCGCTTAATCTTTACACCCCAAGCAATAGGTAATATTATTATTATTATTACTTCTATTATGATTGTATAGTGCTTTAAGGCTACAAATAATTGAAAAAAGAGACTAATACTGAGGAGAGTCATTCCTCTGACATCATTAATACCCATAGCTGGTATAAAAAAAGCTTTTTTCTCCATTTTGATATTTCCATATCAACATTTTGAGACTATGTTAATCAGCAGATTTCTTCATTACGTTTCTGACAAAACATGTATACTACATATAAATGTAATTTCTGGGAGACAGGGTTGCTCCATTTATATTAGTTTATACTGTCAAAATAAGATAATATATAATGAATAAGAAGGCCCAACTTTCAGTATTTAGATCAAGAACCTCATGAAAAACAAGGTGTGTAAGATGAAGTAGGCTACAGCTGTTATTTCAGTGGGTCAGATACACATTTAATCAACATTTAGGTAAATAAAAATATGGGATCGGACCCGATATTAAAGGACTCGGATCGGGCCCAACAAAACTTGACTGGGACATCCCTACTTTGAAACAAAGACTTCGCTTCTGTATTGACAATGTAAGAAAAAAAACATGGAATACATGCTTGAGCCAGGTCTTTTAAAACTTTTAAATGTATCAATATAATCTTAAAATGAACTGCACAGATTCAGGTGGTAAACCTATTGAAGGTTGTTGAATTTGAAGGTTAGGTTTGCTGTTTTTTAGGTCTCATTAATCTGCAGCAGATGTGAAAAAAAAGACGGTGTTTCTTAGATGCAAGAAGCAAGACTGAATAACTCTTTTCAATTGATTCACACTATACATAACCCAGAATAAAATATCTAAAATGTCCCAAAGATCTTAAACCTCTTTCATATTAGTTGTGAGCTCCTCACAGTTTTCATGAAGTTTCTACATTTACTTGACTTACTTTTGGAAGCCAAAATGTGCGGGATCTGGCACCATTAGATAATTCCACATGATGGTACATGATTAGTCAAATTTGATCTCTTTGTCATTTAACCAAGATAAAACAAGAATTATTTTGCTGCCTACAGCTACAGCTTGCGGTTTGTATCGCACACATATGGCTACGACTCATGGAAGCTGTTGGCCTTGAATTCTAACAAATCATCATCTTAAAAATAATGAGGTGCTCACATTTTACTGTCTGTTACAATAGACACCCATTTCACTTAGGATATGCACAGACAAGCAAAGAATCATGTTCGAGCTGTGCAGGAAGAACAATTAAACAAATATGGGACAATACATTGAAAACCAAACGGAAGTGGAGACAGGTGAAGCTGGAAGTTGGGCGGCACTTTGGCTGATGAGCTGACAGAATAATCCCTTTGACTATTATTTGATTTCTTGACTTATTTATGAACATTCAGTGATATTTAATTGATAAATCCAGACACTCAAATAATAAGAATTCCTCAAATAATGACTTGTTGCTCTTATATTTGCTCTCAGACCACCACCATTACCAATATAGTAGGTGGTGTATGCTGTACAGATTGTAAAGCCCTCTGGGACAAATCTATAATTTGGGCCTATAAAAATAAACTTCACTTGACAACCATTATGTTCTGAATGTACTGTGCAGCTTATCATCACAGCCTTGACATCTAAAGCCTCGACCCAAACAATCTGGATTGCAGTCGAGAATTGTCTCGCAGTTTTGTTGAAGCCAAATGGGACACTGCTCTCTACATTAAGGGCTGCACTCAACATTAAAACAGAAATTACATTTGATGGTAAATCTACTGGAGCACCAACAAGAGTAGATTGTCGTGAGGGATTTTTTAATATATATTTATATTTGCAGCTGCTGCAATTCCTTTAGTTATCACGCTGTTGTAACATCTTCAGGCAACACTTTTACTCCAACTTCTGCAGCACTGTTAACTCCAGCTCCTGCAACCTGAGTTGAAGATGATATATGTAGGGCTAGAGGCGTTGACAAACAGGGTGGGATTAGGTAGCGAAGCAGTCCTGGCAGAATAAGCTCTGCTGGCTAACTGTGGGTTGGTGTCTCTCTCTCTCCCAGACAATCATAAGCTTGGCCTTCTAATCACTTGTTTATCCTTGATGTTTCTCATAAGGATTTACTTTGATTAGTTTGATCCCACAGACTTGACAGCTGTAACACAAACTCATAGTCATGCATATTTTAATGTGGACTTGAGGCAAAGAAATAAAGAGAGAGAGAGAAATGATGAAATGCTGTGGTTGTCATATATCGCGAGCCTGTTTTAGAAACTGACAGTCAGCCACAGAAACAGACTAAATGCACTAACTCAGCCCAGCTATATAAGCAATTGCTTCACCCACAGAGGGTAGAGAGATGCACAAAGATTGAAACACAGTCAAACAAACTATAAACAAGGAGAGTGAGAGAAGGCGTAGAAGACAAAAACCACGGGAAGCAAACAGCATGATTTAGCTACTAGTTTATAACTCAAAGTAAAGCTATTTGTTGTTTGCCCTATGGTAACAAAATGTGCTTGAATAATGACTTACCCCATGTGAACTGCGCTACAGCTTTTTGGCTTCATTCACATTTCAAATTTGAACCAATAAACTTAACGGGAGCTTTTGAGCCATTTAAAGCCAAGCGCCGTCCTAGATGACATCAAAAACACCAGCCGTTTAAACTACAATTGATGCCTTGCTTTGGCAGAAAAAAATCCAAGGAGCCGTCTCTCTAAATTAGCAAGGATCTGTTTGTACAGTTGGCCTGGTGTTATCTGTGTAAGCCTGTTACCTCTGTGCATGTTGACTGAGGGGTTTTCTCTCCTGGTGCTTTTTCTGCTGTAGCTTTTTCTGCTTCAGCTTTCTCCCTCTCGCTCTCTCAAAAAGGCAAATTACATTAAACGCAGTTACCATACTACTTAAAGACATAATGATAGAACAAGACTAAGAATCTACAGCCACGCTAGCGGCTCTGTGACGCGGTAATTGGGCACGGCGGTGTTTTGAGCAAAGTGCTAACATGCTTGTGTTTACAAAGTTTACCATGTTCACCATCTTAGTTCAGAGTGTTAGCATGCTAAGAATCGTGAATTAGCTAAAGATAAAAGTATAGCTGAGGCAGAACTCGGTCATGAACCGAAGTTCAGTACAAATTGTAGTTGTACTGAACTTGTACTGAACAGTAAATGTTGTACTGAACAGTAAATGTTGAGATATTTCACTCAAAAGCACAAATGTGAACTTCATGATGGCACTAGAGGAAAAGTGGGACTGTTAGAAATGCTAATGATTAGAAATGCTCAGTCTCTGGCTCCCCTGTAATTCAAACATTACTGGGCTGGATCAAGTGCTAGACTGACTGACAGACTGACACTGTCATCCCTGGAGTCATGCCGCTAGCATGGCTACTAATCTCCATAACAGAGGTATGATGCTGCTACTGCTATTGCCATTGCTACTACTACCAATAAGAGTAACAATGGGACATGAGCGAGGCCAAATTCCTGCCAATTTCAAGCATTTTCTTTTTCTCTATTTATCTGTACTTATTTCTGTCCTTGTGCTGCTGTAACACCCCTCTGGAGGATCAATAAAGGATTATCTTATCTTATTATTACAACACCACAGGGCAAATTACCCCTTTTATTTAGTGGCTATTGTCTGCACCAGCAACATAGCGAAAGCATCATGTCAGCAGTAGCAGCTGCAGTCCTCCATCAGTGTCTACACTGAATCCTTTCAGTCATAATACTGCCGTTCACTAGAAATGTTTTGGCAGCATTCACAACTCAATTTAAAAAAAAAAAATCAGTGTAGTTAAGCACGTAAATCAGAAGAAGACCGACTACAAGCATAAAAATACGCTTTAGGTTGCAGCTACAAGCGCAAGCCGTTACGTGGCCAGTGCAGACACCTGTATTGATTGAAATCAAAGCATATCTGTTCTGTTAGACGCACATGAGATGGACGACTGAAAAAAACGCGCCTGAAACACACTCGGTGTAAACAGCCTGTTAGGCCTGCATGCCCGCCACCTTTATTCTAGTTTTACAGAAAGTCAACAATGCCTCAAAGTGCCACAGTGTAGGAATCCTTTATACTTGTTTGCTAGAGGCCACATCCCCCTTGTACTTCAGTATGAAAAGTTAAATCACTTTTTCCATGCGACAGGACAACATTTTAATAAATACAGCTACCAGACAAACACACAGGCAGAAAAACCCCAACTCTCATTAATCTCAGCTGACATATATTTTTACTCGTGCCATGTGATCACCTCTGTGTGTTTTCTTTCAACAGTATTTGCTGAAGCCAGTCAGACGTTGAGATTGTTTACGCAGTTTATGCTTGGTTGACCAAGAGCAAAGCCTTTGGCCAAGGAGGTTTAAGGCATCTTGATGTCTGAAGGAAACCCTACATAGTCTCTAACAGTGGTGGTATCATTCCTGGTTTCACACATTTCAAAGCACCTTCTTGGCTTCGGAAATGATAGTTACGTTACAGAATGTTAAAATTCACCTTCTACCCTCCAAAAATATTACTCTTTTATGTGTTTTGCTTTCATTCCCAGAACAGGTCGCCTTCCCTTCATAGACGCAGGCAGAAATACAGAGTTCGAGGCAGTCACAACAAAAAAAAAGTCAGTGACAAAGACCTAGAGAGAGCAACAGAAAAAATAAAAAATAAAAAAACGAACTGACAAGCTGACAGAGTCTGGGCTTCTGGGGAGAATCATTAGACTGATATAATATTCAGCATGCAGCTTGGAGCAGTGCCTTTGGCTGGGCTTTAAGCTGTGTAGTGTTGGTCAGTCTGGCTGTAGCTGTTTGGGAGGTCAGCCATTGATCTGCAGATATAAGCTGGTACTTTGGATCCAAGCCTTCATCATCCTGCTGGGCTACCACCACTGTGGATAAGCCTTGATCTGCTCAGGGGTTTGTGTGTGTGTGATAGTGTGTGTACACTGGTCGAGAGAGAAAGATGCAAGTGACTGTTTGTGTGTGTCCACATATGTCCACAGATGTGGCTGTGTTCGGTTTGTGTGTGTGATGCATGTGATCTGTATGATTTTTTTTTTTTTTGCATCCCTGCTGGGTGGAGTGAGAGAAAGAAAAGAAGGAGTGAAAGGATAAAAAGAATGACAGGTCAATAAAAAAGTGAATGTTGTGTAACTGACCATCTGTAGCCAGCACCCACTGGTTAGCTGTGTGTTCGTGTGTACAAAATTGAATTATTAGCCTAGAGAAAGTTACATTAAAATAACATCTAAATGACAACTGGAACATCATGAGAATAAACCTCACGAGATAAAATTCATAAAATATTTGAACAGAGAGATGGTGAATAATCAACAGGGTGAACTTAAGTTTACCACAGTTGATGTCTTCTTTCTGATGGAGAGCTGACAGTAAATAGTCTGAAATCTGGGACGTTTCGACTCGAATTTATGGGCTGTTATTTGAAAAACTTAATGTGTCGGGTCTCTTTTTGTCTGGTGTCTTTGAAAAGTGACATCAAGTTTCTCTTCACTGCCATTCAACTTAATGACTCAGCTGTGTTGCTGCCTGTTTAAATGTGATTTAGTCACTTTAAAAATGACCTTTTCATCATTTTGTTCAATCCACAGGCTTTCTCCTTCCTATTTCCAATATTGTGGCTGAGTAGATTTTTAAGTACTGGCTGAAATACTCATTAACAATACACAGAATGTGATATGACTTTCCCTTATGCTAAAAGATTAAAGATCTTGGGTAATCTTGGGTTAAGGTAAAGGTACAGTACCTGGTGGCGTAAACAAACACACACAGTTATGTTTACATTCAGTGCTTTCCACCAAAATGCATTGTGTGTATCCTTAAGACCTAAAAAACCTGTTGAATTAATTTCCTTTGCAAAGCCAATTCTTGAATATTCTTCATTCTTTACATCCATTCGCTAGCTGTAGCGGTCTTCTTCTTCCCTGCCCATTGCTATCACATTGCTACATTTCTTGACACGTTGCCACCATTGCAACGGCGAGAAAACATCAGCAGGTATGTGTATCCCATCAACTGCATGCTCTCACATGTGAGTCCTCCTGCGAGACTGAAATACTCATTAACAATGCACAGAAGATGACGCAATTATCCCTTGAGCTAAAAGATAAAAAATCTGGGGTAAGATCAAATTGGGAAATAATTGAACAACTTTGACATTTCTTAGAATCACTCTAGTTTCTGTGAATAGGGAATAATCACCGCTGTATATGCCAGTGGTTTGAAAAATGAAGGATACACCGTATGTCCTAGAGAGGAACTGATCTCATTATGATGTGCTGCAGAATTTCCCATCATTGTATCGAGAACTTCCCTTTCAGTAGGTGGATCAAACCTCATTAAAGATAGCTTTTTGTTCCAGGGTGGCTGTCAGTAAGATTAATCCTCATACACACAGATAAGCCTGCAAACAAACAAATTCAATTATGAAAGCTGAAGATGTTCTTATTTATTTTTTGATTAACTAGACATTGAACTTAAATGTTTTTGTTGTATAATTCTTTGAATTTACGGCATTTAAAGAGAGACGCTATTAATACGGTGATATAGTATTAGATAAATTAGAATTACATGTTCTACATAAGTTATGATTATAATGCTCTGTTCTTCTTAATGGTGATTGGTGACAGTTTCGGTGTGCACTGACTAAGGTCAAATGTTATTAAAAAAAACAGTTAAATGAGCAAGAAATTATTCAATATCATTGAAACTGGAAAAGTTTTCCTTATTAGCATTTTGAATTTGTACACACGGCCTTGAACACATTACTTAGACAATAATTCTACAAGATATAGGTGTGATGCTGCCTGCTTTACAGATGAATAAGTACGGGGTGATAGACTATAGAGTGAAAAACACTGTTGTGGGACAGTGATTTCTGCTTTTATGTAGATGATAACATTTTCCCAGAAGAAAATACTCTTTGAGTGTGTATACTGTACAACATTTTTATGTCTCATCATTTTCAAGTCTAATATAACAGAAAATGGTGCCTTCACTCTGGAGTGCTGCCTTTGTGTTGTGCACAGCAGTCTTGCAGCCTCCACTGTAATGTGTCGGGCACTTAAGGTTCAAATGCTGCTGTGCAAACTCCGGAGGAAGCATCAGTCCACAATGCATCTGCTCTTCTGTTGTTTTACCACATATGTAAAGGCGTTTGTGAAGCCCTGGATGACCATTTCACCCCGTTCACTCTCAAGTTGGCCGTTCTCTGGCCCACAACACTGGTGACTGGAGGAGATCTGGCGGTGTCACTCCACTTTTCTCAGTACAGACGAGCTGTGTTATGGCCCCGAGGACTCACTCTGATTCTCTCTGTCTCGCGTTCCTGACATACAAACTGACACAAAAGTGTGCACTCACACAAACACATCAAATCTCTTTCCCTACGATTTCCAGCTGCCTCTTAGTGGCTGCATAGTGTATTCATGAGAATCATGAAATGTGCTCCAGTCCATTTACAAGCCATCTCCTAGTACAGGGTCAAAACTCCACTCTATGTCCACACTCTTCCATGACCATTCATGTAGCTCGCCCTGATAGCTCTGAGAGAGACTCACTTACTGGAAACACAACAACAGTCTGTGTGTGTGTGTGTGTGTGTGTGTGTGTGTGTGTTAAAGGCGGGGACGCCTCCGATTTATGGGCCAACAAGCTGGATTGAGTCTGTTCAAGTCTGGTGAGAAAAAAAACAACCTATAATCCTGGCCAAAGATGGTAACAGTGAAATAGTGCTTTGCGCTTTGAGTGAGTATTATTTTATAATTCAGTTCATCTGTTTTCAGTGCACAGCGACAGCTCACCTGAAGTTCACCTCACTCTTACAGAGTTCACTCACCTTCAACTCTTTCTGCAGAGTTTACAACCCTTATTGCCCTCACCTCCCCTCCCACCATCTCATCCAAATTTAGTGTTTTTCCTACATGTTATTTTCCTCACAAACTGCTGCATACATTAGCAAGACCAACTCTTTGGGAAATGTTTGAAGTGTCTTTGTAGCTTTAATTGTAAGATCTGTTCCCAGCTTTAATGAGTGAGTGAAAAAATCAAGGTGAACGTTGCAGATGTGTGTGACTATGTGAGTTCACACACCTACACTGTGTCATAAAACTATAATAAATATGGCACACTTGTGAAACTACATATTTGTGTGTGTGATGATGTTTCTTGATCTGTTCACGTGAGCCTCTTGCTAATTAATGTGTCAGAGAAGAAAATTACAGCCCTGTCTTGGCCCTTTCCTTCTGGATAGTGTCAAGGCCTGAAAGAGACGTGGAGTGAAATGAGCAACAGGAAGCAGAAAGAGAACTACATGCAGTCTGACTGACAAAGTGGCCATCTGAGGCTTCAGTGTGCTGCTTGTGTTTCTTTCTTTTTCTGGGTGACTAACTTTTTCAAGCACGGCACTTTTTTTTTTGCAAAAATGTGAATGTTTAAAATTTTAGCTACACTGTATTGACTGCTCCGTGCTTAGCTAAGTGCTACTGAGTGCTACTTAACAAACTCAAGAGCATGTGTCAGTGAGTATAAGAGAAAACACTACCCTTAAAATGTGACAATATGTTAAGCGAGGCTTTGTGGATGATGCTAAAAGATGACCTCACATTATCACCAAATTCCTGAAAACACACAGTATCACTCCAAACAGGAGATGTGGAGCCAACAAAGACCCATGCGGTTACAGCTGTAGCTTTTACAAAGTGATAAAAAGTGATATATTGTCGCCATTTAGTTTTGGTCCATTATGTGTTCACACTGCCCTATAAGTCATTCATTAGGCAGGTGACCTGCATCATCAGTGCTACATGAACCCAAGAGGGAAAAAACACAACAAGCAAGTCATGCTGCACTTCACTGCGCTTTATGTCTCTAATCTTTTCTGGTGTCACTAAAGCTGAATTTATACTTCTGTGTTAAGGGGTTACGCCGTAACTATGGCAGCTACATTGTAGCTGACGTGCACCTGCAAATCTTCTGCTCACAGTGATTGTTGTTCTCTATGAATGAACATAAATTAACTTAAACATAGTGATTGCACAGCAGGTAGTCTCCTTTTCAGTAATGGGACAGGGTGAAATAACATAAGTTACCTGCATGTAACTCCCATTTATTACGTGTGTAGCCCACCGACCTGACTTTTCAAGTGGTCTCCGTCTGGTTGTTTGGTCCCCACCAGAGTTTGAATGACAGCCTTCAGACTAGCCTAAAGGGACAGAACCAAATGGGCAAACACAGCAGAGTTTGTTTGAATTGCTCCAAACAGGTCATGCATGAAAGCAACCTTAATTTTAAATGTAGCCACAGTAATTTGCAATGAGAATTAATCTCTGTCCTACTCATAGACTATGGTCATAGTCGTATTTCTAAGCACTATGTGAGTCGTGGTGTTGGAGGTGTTTATTCAACAACTTGCATACCAGCTTTAGAATATCTAAATAAAAAACTGTAATATGTAGTGTGTGGTTTATGCAGGTATTAGATTCTATCCATTGCTTTAAAGCTGTTGACCACTGAATGACCACTTGTCCTTGTTCACTCTTTCATCGCTCGTCCCCTGGCAAGCAGTGTTTGTCTGTGGTCTGGAGGAACAGACCCGGTATTGTCACTCCACGAGGCTCAATGCAGACAAACTGTGTTGTGGCCCAAGGGACTCGTGCACACACACAAACACACACAAACAGAGACAGCAGCCCAAGGGAGTCCTCTATGAAGGGATCAGTGTAAACATCCAGTGGCAGTCGAGGTGTTGGTGGCCCTGTGAAGTGGAAGCGGTGCTCAGGGCATGGTGCGGGCTGATAAGCACTACTAACATACAGGAGAGAAGTGAGTTGGTGATCCCTATTAAAACACCGGCAGCCACCCATTCCCCTGGTGCCATATTACTGCTGCAGCACACTGAGGAGAGGCTCAGACTCCTGCAGGGGAAGTGAAGGGGGGCATGCCACGTCCTGCACTTATGGTACAAGGTTGCATGAGTGTGTGTTTTTATGTGTGTACACATAGGACCATCAAGTCAATCATACAGTAGTATAGCTGCTCTGTGTATTAGGGGTTGGTGGATCAATTAAAATTTCACCAGAAATACAAAAGCATTGGTGGTTTGGTCAAACAGATCTACAGTATGTTTACGTTTTGTTGACAGGGGACCTCTCGTGATGGGGTCCAAAGTCATTAAGTTTGTATGACTAGCTGATTGAAACAGTACAATGGTTTAAACCAACAGGCACACTGTGTGATATACCGTATCTGTCAGCAAATAGTATATATGCGGTATTTTGTGACATCAAAAGCCTGTTTCATTATGGGTGGCTTTGTCACAGGGGGTAGAGTGGGTTGTTGATTAATTGCAGGGTTCGTGGTTTGATGCCTGGTCTTTCCTGTCCACATGTCCAAGTGTCCATGAGCCCCAAATTGCCCTGGATGGCCAGTGCCTTGCAGGATGTGAGTTAATGAAAAGGCAAATTGTCAAGTGTTTTGTCTGCAAAGGCAAAAAGCACTATTTATGTGCAGTCCATTTACCATTATTTGCAGACAGTTTGTGTTATCTCTCATTCACTGGAGAGGGTGAAGACCCACTGGCAGTGTGAAATGCCCACTCCCACTTACATTCTAAAGAAAGCAGCATGAATCTCTTCTTAAGGCATTCTAGGCTGGCAACACAGGGCTGACCTGCAACCCGAGAAAATGGACGGGTCGAAAGTTGAAAATGTTTAACTTTATGCAAATTAGGGCAAACTTCGTATGGCATGAAAGTGCCACAGTGATTTACCAAGAAACTGACAGGAAACCAAGAAATGTCTTAACCAGCTGTGGGAAAAAAAATCTCTGTGGAGGAAAAGACCAATATTGAAAGATTATTTTGTATGATTGTTTGTGTCTCTAAGATGATCAGGGAAAACAAAGATGAAGTGCTGCCTGGCACAAAGTCTCATAAGAGAAAGTGGTGGGTTGCTTATTTACACAGCGCAAGAATACTTGCTATGCTTGTAAGTGGTGACATGACGACAGCAACAAGCAACAGTCGCAGTATGAGCAAATGTTTGTTCTCCGGGATTGAAATTAAATCCTAAAATGTTGAATAAAGCTGTACATAGGTCTTCTGTTTTGACAAAAAAAAAGAAGAAAGAAAGCATATTTTCTCAGCATATAAACTGATGGTGTGTGTGCTTTTCTGTGTATATGCTCTTAAGCGCAAGGTCAGCTTGCATACAAACCTTAATTTTCACCCTCCCTTCTCCTTTGGTGATGTAAGGCATGCACTTCCCAGCAAGTGCAACATAAGCCACTGCGGCTTCTCTGAAATGCACACCATGAACATTGCATGATGAAACCATTTTGTAAGGATAAAGTTGTCTTGAAAGGTTGTTAACACAGTAAAAAGATGTTCTTGAGTTTACTTTATAGCAGTGTACCCGTCAGCTATGCAGTGGGGCCAGACTGTTTGTCCAGACAGCTTTTTTTCTGTTCAGTTCATTTAAATTCTTAGTTTAGCATTTAAAACTTTCTATACAATGTAAATCTAAAGCTGCAAGAGGTGTCAAAGAAGACCAACATGTTACTGGTGAACGCCTCCTTTCATGCTGGTGATTTTCAAATCAGTACCTCCACAGTATGTCAGGTTTAGAAATCAGGCATTGCTCTGACTTTTGACTTGCTCCAAGCTACATGCGAAACTTGTGCTGACACAAATATGTGCCGTGCAGTTTGACTTAGCTTTGCCTCTGAGGAAAAAAAAAACCCCCACATTATTTACTTTTACACAGACACATAGTGATGAGGAGGCTTTGTTTTTCTTTATAGATCTACTGAATCTCAGATCTCTGATCAGGGCCCTGAGAGGGAAACTGGGAGAAAAATAACAAGTTAGAGAGGAAGGGATGATGAGGGAAAGACAGTCTGGGAGAGGGAGAAACACGATTTTTGGAAAGTCTATTGTTCTTGATGCCACTGATAACAAAGCTCCATTTTGCAAAATACAAAAATATCTGTATCTGTGAATCCCCATATGATTTTCAAGATTTTTTTTTTTTTGCTTGTGAGGAGAGAGGTAGGGTAGCATTTTGCTCAAAAACAAACACTCTCTCTTTTTCACTTATTTTGTATTCTCTTGTAAGAAAAGAAAATCACAGCAGCCAGCAGATATTATCTGTTGTTTTTCCATCCAGGCCTTCACCAAAGTCAATTATTCAACCCCTAATTCATCCCTCTATCTTCTCTTTGATTACCTCTCATTTCAAACCCTGGCAGATGACTATGTACTGACTTGGGTCTTTTCCCTGTCTCCTGTATGTAGTGGAGCCTGCTGATGGTGACTTTTCAGCAGTGCTCACTGGTGCACATAATGAAGTGCAAATGGGGCTAATGTACTGGTTGACATGCCAGGTTTTACAGATCAGGCCTGAATTGATTTACCTGCAATTTTGGCTCTGCATTTCCCAATAATCTACACATGGCAGAGTGCAGAGGAGGGTGGGCAGACATTTCAGACAAATGCTTTATTTTGGAGGATGGCTGAGATTGTATGTGAACATAACCTTGAGACTGCGAATGAAACCAGGATGGAATTTATTTCATTTCTGGAGTTTGGGTTTTCTCAGTAAGAGCCAATTCTCTCGCACGTTGCAAACATTTTGTGACACCATTGTGACAGTTTTTAGACGGACATTGTCTGAAATGTTGGGTTAATATGGTGGCTGTTATCTTTCTTGTCACGTTGCCACTCCAGAACTTACTGTACTGCCTTCGCATGGCTCCGCACAAATGTCACAACACTGATAAATACAACAACACATGACATTTAGACCAAGAATGTGTCTACTGTTGCCAGGGCTCACTCACTCCAGCAGGAAGCATTTAATCAGTTACGTCAGGAATACTGATACTGAAGTCCCCAACGTCAGGACAGCTGAATGACATACTGCAACATTTGACCCCTCATCCTGATCACCTGCATCACCTGACCACTCATCTGCAGGCTCAAATCCCCAGTCAGTCAGTCAGTCAGTCAATAAATCACTCATGGATGAAGTCCGGAGAGAACAGGCATTTAGTCCCTGCTCAGCAACCCTGGCTCCCTGTGCCATTAATGCAGCACACTTCATCAGCCCTAGCTGGCTTTTGTGTTTGTCTCCAGCGTGTCACATCCTTCAAAACCTCCCACAACAGTGTATTCATACAATTTATGATCTAATTAGAGGGCATAATGAATAGTCAACCATTTGTAACGATCGTGATTAAAATGTTTTAGTGATTGCCAAAGATTAATTGTTTCAGTAATGGCTTCAGAATGATGTAATTTGCATACATATGGCAATTATTAATTTTTGTTCTTCCTCTCCTTGATGTGCAACCTGCAAAAGCTGTTTTCTGACAGTACTGTCAATTTTCTGTCTGGAAATAATTTTCAACTAAAACCTTTAGTAAAAAATATCTAATCTACCAGTAGAACACACAAGGACAATGCTAGCATGTTGATTAAATATAACATTTACCATGTTACCATCACATGACGATGCTACATCGTATGGGAACCATAAATGTCCAAAATGCGCCAATCCATCTGCTGAGATATTTCACTGAATGGTGGCACTAGAGGAAAAGTCAGGGGATCACCAAAGTCATTAAGATTCATCCTCTGGGGACCATGAAAGTCTGTAGAAAATTTCATGGCAATCAATCCAGTCGTTGTTGAAATATTTCTGTCTGGACCAAAGTGGTGGACCGACCAATTGACCCACTGACAGACCAATATTACCATCCCTAGGCCGCTGGCATGGCTAAAAAGCAAATGTGAGTGGGTTAACGAGTTTAGCACTGAAAGTTTTGCATCATCTACAGATTGTAATTTTTGATTTTGGACTATATACATAAAATTGACTTGACTACTCACTACGGTGCTAGTCTATGTTGAAGCATAGTAAGGATTTCTGGCACAACTTCACCTACTTCCAAGGTGCATGGAGAAGGGAAAAAGTCTGAAGAGGTACCTAAAAGTATAAAGAACAACTTTACTGTCAGACCAACGCATTTCAGCTTGTGGCCTCCATCACGATGACCCCGTGCTACTGAATGTGCCCAGTCGCCGCACCAACTGACAGCATCAGTGTTAATCTGTGTAACCCTTCCTACATCAGGTTTACCTACTTGCCATAATCTGTCCCACTACATCCTGAGATTATACTGTGTGGCCCCCTTCTGCGTCCATCCAAATATTGGATCAGTCCTGGATCATCCTTCCGGCCCAACAAATCCAATGCGAAGTCAAATTTTTATCCGCTGGACGCAACCTTATGTCAAATAGGCTTTACCAGAAGCAGTGTCTGCATGTGTTTGCCCTATCCCCTATTTAACTGGCTAGGCTTCCATTCAAATGGCAGCCATAGGGATCAAGCGTCTGTCTGCTACAACATGACCTCATTTCTTCAGCTAATCTACAGCAGCAGTAGTAGTAGTAAGTTCCTGAAATCCAGCATTAAAGCAAATGGAAAAATTGAAAGTTTTTAGTACACTGCTTGGCGTACATTTCTGCAATTATGACAAATAAAAAAAGCAAAACCATCGTGACACATATTTCAGATTTGTGTCAATTCGAAATCCTGTGCTTGCTCTACAAATCCCAGGGTTGAAATATCCTACATGTAGGGCACCAGATTGGTAATGTTCTTGAATTTTACATTTTGAGTCTTGCGTCGTGAGCAGGGAGCCGGGCTGTGATTTACTGGACGTGACTTGCTTTTGGCCAAAATGGGTGTTACGCTGTCACACCCCTCTGTGTCATCATCCCGTTGGCCCGCTTTCATGTACACAGTCGCTGCACACACACTGAGCTCTTTGTCAATTCAGTCAATACCCACCCACATCCAACCTGTTTCTCTATTCAGAATATATTGTATGTATTCTTTGTTGCGTTTTTCTTTGACAGTTTTTTTTTTTTCCTGCAGTTTTGGAAATAAGCGTAAATATAATGTGACATAAGGAGATAATGTGAGCTCAGGGCAGATTAACAAAAAACAAAGTCATTGACTGCCATAAGCATTGATAAATTTCACTTTTTATGAGATACAATTTGGTTTCCTTTCTCATTCTCTTCATCTGCTTCCCATTTTTAAGTAAATTATGCGTTAATTGCATCTCACACCCCCTCTATGATAGCTTATGTATGGGTTGCATTCTGGCTCAAAACAGCAGCCATGCATTATGCAGAAATGGGCTCCACATTAGTGCTATCTCATCATATTATTATTATCATAGCACTCTTGAGGCCTCTGCTTACAAAATGATGTTTTAAGGATTCCATTAGCCTTATTTGTTTAATGTTCAGTAATATGTGGTTGATGATTCATTTGTTCTCTTTAATGTGAAACCCGCCATATAGCATGACACTTCTCTGAAACCCGCTGCTGAAGCAGTAATTTGCATTTCAGCCAATACGTCAAGTCAAGTCAATTTTCCAGTATCACAAATCATTTGCCTCAAGTGGCTTTACAATCTGTACAGCATACGACAACCTCTATCCTTAGACCCTCGATTCAGATAAGGAAAAACTCCCCCCCAAAAACAACTTTAACGGGGGAAAAATGGAAGAAACCTCAGGGAGAGCAACAGAGGAGGAATCCCTCTCCCAAGAAAGACAGACAGTAAAATTACAGTAGGGACAATAATGTTGACAACATTATAGATAGACTGTAAACATACAGTATATGAAGAATAGGGATCCGGGAGCAACTTCAGGTGTTGCCAAACAGATTGGACCTGAGCCACACGAGTGAGTGAGTGAGTGAGTGTCTGCAGTCTTCTTTTTAACTCTGGGGACAGACAGGAGCCCTGTTTTCTGAGAGCAGAGAGCACGGGATGGAATATAAAGCTTAAGGAGATCAGACAGGGACGTGCTCATTTACAGTTTTGTAAGTCATTAAGCACCTTAAAGTCTGACCTGACATGGATAGGGGAAGTAATATGGTGCAACTTTCTCGTTTTGGTTAAGATTCTAGCTGCAGCATTCTGAACCATTTGGCTTTTAGTACGACAGGCCTGACAACAACATGTCACAATAATCAAGTCTGGAAGAAATCGTGAATTGGGATCTCTGCATCACCCAAGGACAGAAAAGACCTAATTTTAGCTATGATGCGAAGGTGAAAAAAAGGCAGTATTGGTGATCTTTCTTCCTTTCAAACAAAACACCAAAAACTGAATGTTTTTTTTTTTTCCATTTCCTCACAGTCCTATACAGTGCTACCCATTTTGTTCATTGTTCAGCCGATGCACAAAGGCTCTCATTTGAGTGAAAAACACACACATTTTTGGAGAATCATAAGGCTAGTCATTGTGACTGTAGATTATACTGATGCATCTGTTCAAAACACCAGGACCGTGGGATGTTTTTTATTTATTGACAGCAAAATAAGGATTTTCTCACAAGATGTACTTAAGATGTACTGTATGTATGAAACCTTGCCCAGGTTTTCAAATGAAATGTTCCTTTCCTCAGACTAGCTCAGGGTCTTCTCTGAATTCATTTCTCAGTGCTCCTGCCCATATGATTGCTCTTGATCTGTCATGGATTCGTTCATGTCATGAGGCTATGGCCAGCTCACATTTTGAACCTCATCTCATTTGAAGTCAGCTTCACTCCTCTGACAGTTATTTCTTCTTCTTCCTTTCTTTCTTTCTTTTTTTTGAAGGCGGTTTAAAGTTTGTTCCCAGATCTCAGGTCCAAGCTCCATATGTCAGTCATCTGCCTGCTTTTCCCTTTAATTAAAAAAAGACTGTGAAAGAGATGTTAGATGAGGCATCATCAAGCCCTGTGTGTTTTTCAGGCATCCAGATATGGATGAAGAGAGAATTTGGCTGAAGGCAATCAACTCCTCTCCTCTCTGAGTGAAAAGCAAATAGTCTGCGCTTTTCTTGGATAGTACAGTTCCTTGTATAGCCACCTGACTGTAAACGTGTCTAGTGTTTGGTGACAGTCAGCATCTCCTCAATTAAGTAGCACTCAATACAATCCACTCGAGTTTGAAATGACTAAGTAGCACTTGAAGCAGTACTCCCTTTGATCATCTTTGTCCCTTGATAGATGGGTAGCTTTTAACCCTTCACAGCTCCGATACCCTCAAAGCACATCCATTCACTGTCTGGTCTGGATCACACAGATATTGATCTGCAAAGAATGGCAAGATGAGGAGGCAGTCAATGGCAGCGAGAAGTGAAATTGACATTTCACAAGGGTAAAGTGAAGGACCGGGTAAGCCTCACGCAAGTCTTCATTTTCCAACAGCACTTTTCCAGCAACATCCAGAGGAAATTAGAGGGTGTGGATCAAGGTTAGGTGATGATAGCCTCCTTGAATATATCACAAGACATTCCTTAAATCCTCCTTTTTTTTCTGAGTAAAACGTTTTTCAACTCAGTTTCCTTTTTGAACAAGTTGAGCAAAGTACCACAGACTGTATCTACAGCTTGGAGACAAGGTAGTATTTGTTGCAAGGTTATTGGATTGGATTGCATTGTATAGGTGTCAATGGTGTGTCCATCCCCCTCAGCTTGGTCTGAAGGTTAAGATTTTAAGGATTTGTTGGATTGATTCATTTTCAAGCATGTGGATCAGAAAGGGCAGACAGAAAGAAGGTTGGCCTTGCTAGCAGAGTATTGTGTGAATGTAATACTCACTGTAAATAAAACCAAACTGTTTGGACAAATTGAACATTTGACCTCATCATGGCGCTTCATGAAAAGCCATGGGAATCATTAAAGTCTGCCTCAATTTGCATGGTAATCCATCCAACATTTATCAAGACTTTTCACTGTGAACTACCAATGTCAACCTGCTGGTGGTGCAAGAGGAACATTCAGGGGATCACCAAAGTCAGTAAGTGCATCCTCTGGGGACCATGAATGTCTGTATAGTAGTTAGAGAGTAATAGTTGTTGAGATATTTCAGTCTGGACCAATCGACCAACCCTTGAGCGTAGCCAGCATGGCTAAAAACTTTCAACAGAGTTCTTGTAAACTATAAAGTCTTCATTACAGGTGTGTGGAGCCAAAAACAATAAACTGAGAAGGATCCAGAATTCCTGCACTTTGCTTCAAATGATCTGATGAAGGTTTACCGGCCGAAATGAAGCAATTAAATAAAGTGAATTAGAGTGACCAACAGTGCGCCTTTAACAAATTAAAAAAACTATAGTGCAGAGCACCAAAGCCAGACGGGGAGCTCCTGTGAAGGAGGATAGAGAGCGATGCGAGAAAGGCTTGGGTGTGTAGATACAGTGAGGGAGGCAGAGTGTTTCAGAGGAAACAGATGGAGACAGACAGAGGGAGGTCGGAAAAGAGACGTGAAAGTGAGACAAAAGGGTGAGACAGAGAGAAACCCAGCAGAATACATGGGTGGAGATGAGCTTTGTCTGGTGAGCGCTCTTTATCTGATAGTGTTAATCTTGTCCTCGGTTTGCAGCGTTGCCACGCACCAGCACTTTTAACTCGCTCTGATAATGGGAAGAACCGCATCAAACTCATTAATTGAATTAGCTCTCTCTTTATCTCCGCATCTGCCTGTGTCTGCTCACCCCTAAAAACACTCCACCGACAACTATTCCTCAGCTAATTGACTCTGAGCATCTCCAGCGCAGCCCTGTTTCACCTTACTAATTTACTGAACCAGCTCCCAGCCTGGTTCACCTGTCATTGGCTACTACCTAATTTAATTTTCCCCCGAGGTGATGGAGATTATTTTGTTTCTGAACAAGAGAGATAGAGAGGGAGGGAACATAAAGAAAAGCCGGGTCTCTATGCCCAACAGCTTGAGTGTTTATTTCATAACTGGATTTAGCTGCAGGTGTTTGAGAATTAAGGGACACGGGCCAACTAAACTAGCTTAATGTGATTCAGCCAATTTAGCCTGCTGTGCGTAAATTGAATTCAGTTAAACAACCTTTTTAAAATGAATCTAGAAAATATGCTCAAACATGAGTTATTGTGTGTTTTCGATCCATCTAACTAACCACCAGACCAATTTGTCATTCATGGGGCTAAAGTGGTTTCAAACGTTTCAATTGGGTTAGTTAATGATGCCTCAGAACCTGGTTGCAGGTTATATTTGAATGTCCTGTGGCTCATCTGTATTAAAGCTTTTCTCCATCTGGGCCTCCCTTTGCAGGAGCTTTTCTGTTATATAGCAACTGAAGGTGGGTTCTTTGTGGTGGAGCTGATATCAGAGCAATTGTTCTCACTTTCATTTATCTCCACTAAAGGTTAGCTTTGTCCACCAGCCCACTCTCTGCCAATGTGTTAGAATTCTATCAGATATACACACAGACCAAGGTATGTGTGAGTGGGTGTGTGAAGTTAGTGGGTTCTCTCAGCTGTGTGTCTCGGTCTTCACCAGAGTAATGATCTGTTATCACCTGGATGGCAATACAGGGAACCATTTTCCTGCTGCTTCTTCTCATTTATATTATTATTATTTTAACTTTACATTTAGTGGCTGAAATAACCTTGCAAATGGCCTCTTGAGGATGACACTGACATATCTCTCTCTCTCTTATTGTTGGAAATACAAGACCAGAGCGGACAGCAAATGCCCGTGCCGACTACAAGTTGTTATTCTAGCCTCTTAACCAATAAAGCCATCTCTTCAACTCTTCTCATCTCCTGAATGTTTTCCCCCATCCTCTGTCTGTTTTCATCCACACTGATCCAACACCTGTCTTTTCTAATCCGCCTGGCTGGTCTCCGTAAACCACCATACCCTCTTTCTGCTCAAACACCTTTAACACCAAGAAGCTATCCTTCCATCCCTGTGCTCCCATCCCATCTCCCCCATCCCCCCCCCACCCCGATCTGCAAAATTCTTCTACCACTATCACTAAATAAGGACTTCTATATAAAGGACTAAATAGTGAGTTAGATAGCTAAATAAAAAATGTATTTAATCTGCAGTCATCTACATTTAACATTTTAATGAACTTGGTGACCTTTTAAAAATACATTTTCTTTTAACATACAGTGTTTTAATTGCGTAGAATGTGGGTTTCATTTTATTGGTAATGTATTGTAACTTTATCATTGTTATCTTGATACATTGTTAGTTCTCTCTCTATATGCTGTTTAAATGTTATTTGCACACAAGACTCGCACGGTTTTTCATTTTATCCAGAATTCTTTTTATTCTATTTAATTTCCTGCTGTGTAAAGTGCATTAATATTAATGTGCATTGGTATTTCATATTTCATTCAGCATGTGAGAGGCATGCCAGTGGGCCAGGTGTGTTGACATGTTATTTGGGTAGTGGCCATCCTGGAGTGTCATATTTGAGCATCAGTCAGGGAGAGCTGAAAACTGTCTTTTCTGACAACCTCATCTCATCTGTAAATACTCATCCCACTGATGCAGGTTTTCATGGAATTAATGAGGCAGCTTCATGTGCTGATGCATGTGAAAGGGGGGCCTCCCTTCAAATTGCTTTCCTTTATTGCCTCCTTCCCAACCCCTTCCTCCACACCAGAAATCATATTAGCCAAACCAATCTCATTTACAACATGCCATTTGTTAATTTAGCCCCCTTGCATGTTGGCTATAGCACATGCTTGGGTTTGTTTGTCAAATTATGCACGAGTGTGAGAGAAATAGAGTGAGTATGATGCAGGAGGAAGAAAAAAGCAAAGAACGAGGAAAAAAAGATGAGACAGATGTGAAACTGAGGAACATAGATATTTAGAAAAGAAAGGAAGGAAGGAAGGAAGGAAGGAAGGAAAGAAAGGTTAGTCATTAAGACTGGTGATAGACCTGATCGAGTATCAGGACCATGGACATCACACTGACACTAGTTCTATGGCAAGCCCTTTTAACATTTAATCAGTAGGGCTGACAAGTAGCAATTTAGTTTTCACTAGTGGAAATTACATTTCGACATGTCAAAATGTAATTTTGACATGTCGAAATGTTAATTTAAGATATCTGTAAAACAATTTTGACATATTACAAATATATTTTCACATGTAGAAATTACATTTTGACTAGTCAACACTGATTTACAGATATCTTTAATTTAATTATAGATATCAGTAATTCCTTTGTCACTAGTAAGAATAAGAATTACAGATATCTACAATTTAATTTTGACATGTCGAAAAAGGATTGTGACTAGTGGAAATGTAATTTCCCATTTCAGATATCTACAGTTGCATTTCTGATATGTCCGACATATCATCAAACCATATGTGGGCGTCATATCATCAAGTACCACAAAGCTATTGGTCGACTTTTAAATAGGCTATGTCTACCTCATGAATATTCAACAAATGCTAATGCTTTGTGAAAACGCGCATTATTTACTGCTCCACAGTCCATTCCAGTAAATGGCGGTAATGCACCTATAAATTGGTTTACCAACCGCCATTTAAACTTAAAAATTCTGTCAAATGCAGTAACTGCCGTCTCCGTATTAATAATTCCTTCTCTCTCCATTTTCGCTCATCACCGCCAAATTAGCTCGGTGAGACGATTTCTCTTTCCTAGGATGGCGAACTCATGACCCGCCCTACTCTGCCTCTGATTGGCCAGTACTCGTTGCAGGTAAGCCAATCAAAGGCAGAGTAGGGCGGATCATTCGCCCAAATTACCATATTCATTACAGATATGTGTGTATGTCATTGAAGATATCTACAATGACATTTTGACTAGTGGAAATTCCTTTTTTGATATCTGAAATTCAATTCTGACTAGTTATAAAAGACATTGTAGACAAATATATTTGTTAATAGTAAGAATATCATTTTCACATGTTACAATTGTATTTCAGATATCTGAAATGCAATTCTAGATATCTGAAATTACATTCTTACTAGTTACAATTCCAAGCCAACATATCAATAATTTAATTTTGACTAGTCAGAATTGAATTTTAGATATCTACCATTCCATTAATGATATCTGTAATGTAAGAACAATTGTAGATATCTATAATGAACATTGCCACTAGTAAGAACTTAATTGTTGATATCAACAATTGACATTTCCACTAGTGAGAACTGAATTGTTGATATCATTAATTAACATTTTGACTAGTGAGAATTGAGTTGTAGATATCATTAATTAGAATTACAACTAGTCAAAATTACATTGTGGATATGTCAACTTGGAATTGTAACATGTCAAAATTGAATTATAGATATCTGTAATTGAGTTTGAATAGAAGTCAATGGTAAAAGTTGACTAGTTGTAATTAAGTTACTGATATCTATAATTAACATTTCCACTAGTAAGAAATGAATGGTTGATATCAAAAATTTACATTTTGACTTGTGTGAAATGAATTGTAGATATCTTTAATTAAAATTGTTACATGTCAAAATTACATTATGGATATGTTGGCTTGCAATTCTAACTAGTCAAAAAGCAATTGTTGATATCTACAACTGATATTACTGCTACTGATTAAATGTTAAAAGGGCTTGCCATAGTAGTTCAGGAGTGCTTCATTGTACATCAATATTGATCATGCCATCAACCAACTAGTCAATTCATTGATTAACCGATTAGTCATTTACTCTATGCAATGCCAAACATAGTGACAAAACACCAGAGGAGTAAATTGCCTACACAGTCTAACCAACGGGCAAAAAATGCCCATAGAATTCAATTTATAATGATTCAAAACAGACTACACAAGCTAATTTTCTCGTATCAATTACTTGTAAAATGACTGAAATGATCAATTGGTAATGTAAAATTGTGCACTAATGCAAACAGAAGAAGTTACTGGCATCTGTAATACAAGTTAGCAAAAAATCAGAAAAAGGAAAGGAGAGGAAGAGGGTGCTACTCTGCATCACCATGGGACCTAAAGCATTTCTACCCTAAAATTGGTATTTCATATTTGACCAATGCAGCATATATAATATATGCTGTAAGAGCTAAGTCCATATTAGTTGATTATCGTTCCCCTGGTAGTCCACTGTCAGCGCTGAATCTGCTTGTGAGTTTGTAGTAATTACTGTGCCGTGGCTAAGGTGACGACTGGGAAACAGGAGGGCAGACGGCAATCTGTCGTCTCCTCCTATTTATTGTCTGTGTCTTCCACACCGGCGGCCTTTACCTTTGCTCGTCAGGAGCAGTGACCAACACAAGGCCAGTTATTACCGCCTCAGCGGGACTGGATAGGATCAAAGAGGACCGGTTGAACATGGAAGATGTAACGACCGTGCTCTTCTAAGGACTGCTGCATGGTTTGCCATGTCATTATCCCCCTGTTAATGCTCAGTTTTTTCCTTCATCTTTTACAAGTCGTTCGCAGTTCCAGAACGAGGACAGTCTCCAATTATTTTGATGTGGGGAAAAATCACCCAGCGTTCATGTTTCACTGAATAGAATTTTTCCTTTCTCTTCACCTTTTTTTGTGCGGTTGGCGTTTCACTTAAGATCTGCCTTTTTCCTACCATCTCTTCCGTCTTTTTCTCACATGAAATATTCTGCCAAACCAGTGGTTTGAACAAGAGCAATTTGTCATGTTGGAAAAGGAAGTACTGAGAGCCGCTCTTGTACTTCATGGTAATTTCATGTGACAGAGGAGGAGGAGGTGAGCAACAGAGTGTCAGTATAGTGCAAGAGGAGGAGGTCATGGTTCTTCGGCACCTGTATAGCCTCACACAGACTGTGACCACGAGTATTGGAAGTGATAGAGGAACAAAAAGGTGGGGCAGAGGCGGCATGGAGGCTGCAGAGATTGGAGTCCTGACAAAACCCCAGGTGCTGGTGGGGGGTGTGGGGTGATGACCAAAATTGTCTGAAGTGGAGCTTGCTGACTATTTATTGCTCCAGAGACAGTCCTGATATTACAAGGTGTAAAACAGGACTGATCATGTAAGACTACTCCTTTATTCAATATGTACTCTTATGGTGGTTAAACACACTTTCACTGAGGTTAATTTGAACACGCTACCCCTGACTTGTGATTATTTCAATTCAGCCACTGTGCCATCTGTTGTCCTGATGCTCGGTTTCATCACTGCTAATGAAATAATTTGGCTTGTAACTGCCAGGTTCACTTTCCTAAAGCAATATTCATCCCAAGCAAAATATGAAAACGTTTAAAAGCATTTTCATTTTTTTCACTTATGATTATATACTTTCCAAAATGGATAAGGTCCAAAAGCAGAAAGTATTCTTGAGAAAAGTGTGATTACTCAAGACCTAGCAACCACCAAAAGCCTTTCAAAAGTTTTTTTTTTTCTTATTTTGTAGCTCCACTTTAGTGCTTTTATATTAGTAAAGTATGTTTTTGATCAGTCTGTTAGTATCGTCCAGTATAATCCTTTGTTCAGTAACTAGTTTAATGTCCTTCTTGCGTGTGAGTGTGAAAGAGGCCGTGAGTGTTTGAAGCGTTTGTGACCTCTGTAAGAGACAATTAAAGTAGAGAGAGAGAAAGAGAGTAGAAGAAGCCATGTGTGTTTCTGAAGCTCTGAAACTTAATTTGTGAGCTGCTCTGGTGACAGTTCCAGTATCATCTAATTTAATGTTTTTCTTTTTAACCTGTGCATGTCTGTGTGTTTCAGGGTGAAGCTGAAGGACGGCGTGGCGTTCCTGGGAGCTCGAGCCAGTAACCCTGTTGTGTGGACGGTGAGTCAGGATGTCAGAAGTGAAGGTCACAGGATTGTCACCCTCCACTGTCGGAGGAAGGAGAACAGCTTTAATCAAAGGTACATCTGACTCCCTCTTTCTACAGAATTAATCAGTGCATGCATGAAATAGGAACTGAACACCCTGCTGAACAACCAGAATGCAGCAGCGCACTTGTTCATTTCTCGGACAGCTGTCAGTAGAGAGTGATTGCAGAGAGTGAGGATGAAAGAGGACATGACTCAGCATCTGAACCATTCATTCCTTGGCACTGCCATGCATGCAGGTCCTCAAGCCAGACCCAGGTGTAGTTAATAAAACGTATTGTTCAAGGAACACAGTGCTTGCACTTAAAGGAGAGTCTGGAAAAATTCAATATTTTTCATATTGTCAACAAATCCCATGAAAAGACCCAAACCAACAATGGATTGATCCTACTAACAAGTGTCGCTTGTGTAGCCAAAGCCTGATATGGCTTATTCCTCTGTGCCATAGACTGCCACTGTCCAAAATACAATTGAAATTGAGTCACATGGGCGCCGCTGTTTATTTTGAGTCACTCCCACATACAGTGTGTATGCACCAAATGCGTGTCTGAAGATAGCCCCCAACAAATGCACTATTTACTCCTGTTTGAGTAGGCGAGTTGACGCTTGCTACAAACTGTTTTAGGAAATGATTTCTCATTTCTAAGAAATGATATTTTGTGGCAAATGTTTAAAGCAGTTGTCGATATTCTTTATAAGAACAATGTATCAAACGACAATGTGAAAACAATGTGACACTGTGAAAGCCATCGATGAATCAACAAAGAATTTATCAGCTGTGCACTCTCACCGTCGTTTTCGGCCACAGCAGGCAGCTGTTTTCAGTGGAAAAACAGACAGACACAGTTAGCCACCAGCTGGTGAACATAGTGGAGCATTTAGCAGCTAGATCTGGCAAGAGCCAGATAATTCCCTTGGAGACCAAAAACAGAGCTAAAAGAAAGTGAATATCAGACATACATTCATCAGGTGGACTGAAGCACAACTCCAAATAAATGATAACCTTGCTCCATAAACTTCTGGGTGTGAAAATAAGCTAACTAAATTACCTTACTGGTGGTTATGCATGTTTTATCCCATTAACTACATGTTATGTATACTTGACTTTACTGCTAACCATTTTTCAAAGCATGTCGTATCTTTTAAGACTGATTTCCCACCTTCTACACGACCATTAATTTCACTTCTCAGTGCATCAACCAGCAGCAGAGACTTGACACTTGCTCGAGATGGGCGATCCATCACAGTATATATCCCGGAGCGGTTTCTTTTTTGTCAGCGCTCTTATCATGATGTGGTTTTCAAAACATCCAATCACTTGAAGTTGTTACATTAATGAGCTCTGTTGGGGAAAGAAATCTAATCCAAAAGACAAAGAATAAGCTGATGTTGTTGTCAAAAGAATAACGTGAATCTGGTTGTTGCATTAAAGGATCCAGTAACTCCATGAATGCAACTTTGACATAAAAATTGATCAAGAAATGTTTACTACGAAGGATTAAATACCTCAAGTAATACAAATGGCTGCTTGAAAGGAAGGAAATTGATCTAGTTTATGGGCTAAACTATACCAAACCAATTGTGTAATCCTTTAAGTATGACTCGTACTTAAGGAAGGAAGCACAACGTATTGTTCTACAAGTTTGAGAAACTTTCTTAAAGTCATTATGTGTCAAATTTGACTATTTCCAGCTTTGGCAGCACTAGGTGATTACATACAAATCTGACAAAAGAACATTACATTGCAGGAGAAAACATCTGCAACTTTCCAATCATGACAAAAGCACCTTAAGGTATGTGTGTGTGCTCATGTGTGGCTGGCTTACATGATGGCATTTAAATTAATGAATAATAACTATGTGTCTCTTTTTGTGTGCGTGGCATTGTACAGTATTTGACATTCAACTCGACAGCTAAGCGGTTTTAGGCAAAGACAAAGTAGCTGCACACAGGAAGTGACACACCCTGGCTGGGCTGTTATTTCCTCCTGGGTGTCAAGGTGACGACAGTGATGAATGACAAGTCATCTATCATTTACATGCATCTCTTTCACAGCCCCGCTGAGGAGGAGAGACATTGAATTATACAGGACTGCTCAAATCAAGGTCATACATGTTGAATCTGGTATTATGCCTTGCAATTCTGCGCTCGACAAAAGACTACCGTGAAGTATTGAAATGATAATGCAGTACCTGACGCGACCCCGTGCTTGTAGGTTTCTTTAGCTTACATTTGAAATGGAACAACTGTAGCGCATCAAGTCTTTGCAAAATGTCAAGATTATCAAAACACTGAATTTAATTTTGAATTTTCTCTGATGAGGTCTAGCAGTTACAAAGAGAGCAGCAGTCATGGTCTTTTCTATTTCATTAAAATACTAAAAACCTGCTCATACATGGGGAAAAAACAATAAAAACCCTCCCTTTCCAGTGCAAGTCTTATCTTCTGAGCAGCAGAGGTGAAGCCAGCTCACAAATTATGCTTTGCTTTTTGTGGTCAGGCATCAGCATGAACCCTCCATACAACTGATTGGATAAACACACTGCTTTGATGGGCTTTTACTGTTCTTTGCTTTTGATATTTCCAAGCTGGAACAAAATGAGCCGTCTGGACTCTTATATTTTCCACTGAAATCATTTTTTGAATTACTTTTAGGAAAGAAGTAGGCCTTGCACTTGCAGAATCCTGCTTCATTTATGAGACCAAAACAAGGTTTAGGAGTTGAGGTTCCCAGTCACATCATCTATTATAGCTCTGATTCTCTGTAGATATTTTCCAGACTACAGTAGAAAAAAATGAAATCGTATAACATTTAGGCTGGCTTTGAGGCTACAACAGAACAAGATTTGTTGAATTAAGTCTGAAAGCTTTGAAAGTAATTTTCTAAATTGATTTAATTTAGCTCCCTGCTACCTGTAAGGATTTCCTTTTTGACATACTTTCTCCTACTCACCAGTAATAGGTCCATACTCAGGGAGTCATTTTATTCAACTGCTGTCCTGTGGGTAGGAGATATCCCATCAGTCAGGTTAAGTGCAAAAAGATCTTCATTAGCCAGAATTCGAATGGGGGTAATGGAAATATGTGGAGATGGAAGCCAAGGAGTTTGAAGAGACAAGTGCCCTAAAACATTAAATTTCCCCTAATGTCAATTGAAGCTCACTTTGCCGACCATTAAAAGAGCATCACTGCCAGAACCTGAAAGATAAACACCGACAGCACTGGACGTCTCCTCTGGCTGGTGGTAGAAAGTGCAACAGTACAGCAGTGTGACCACCAGGTGACAGACTGACTCAGGCGGGCTTTATGACAAAACTCCCGACAGCCAATCAGGAGAGACGAGTATCGACTGTGGACATGCAGATTTAGAGAGACAGTTGTATCTCAGTGTAACGATGTATGCTTTGATGCAACTGTGCACAGACGCAAACTACACTTAAATGTAAATGAGAAATAAATGACGTGAGTGGTAGTAGAGAAGAGGAAGAGAAGAGGTGAAACCAGGTCTAGGAGCACATGTGAAATGATAATATCATTCATTTGACTGTCCCTCTTACAGTATGTGAACCAGGAATACATGCTGGACAATTAAAGCCATAACCAAGTTAATTTTAAAAAAGTCATGAAGTGCATGCTGCTGTAGCCTGTAATATCCTTTTTAATGTATGTTCTTGCTTCATATAAAAGAAGAAAATATCATAGAAACTGCAGCAGATAGACGAGCAGATTGCTGTTTTTTTTGTTTTTTTTTATCTAACTAGAGTCACTAAATGCTTCAAATAGAGTAACATGAGCAAAACCATCATAATTGTGATATTGTATTTGTTTTCTTATGATTCTATTTAAGGTAGAGAAAGTAACCTCTTTATCATTTACATTTACAGCTAATATTCACCTTTCACTTCTAAATATATATGGACAAAATATATGTTTTTGCTTATGTATGTGTATGTTCATTGTGTGAAACATTTTCTCTCCCACTCTAGCGACTGTCGCTCTTTCTCCAGGCAGCAGTTTCTTTATGCAAACCAGGGAAACCACACTCAATATTCTATAAAATGCTAATTTAGCTACAGTATGTGTGGGAGCCTGCATGGCAATGGATTACATCTTCTAGCTGTTTGGGTTTCAATGCCATGCTGTAAATGAATCGTCTGTATGACGTTTGCCTGGTGGCAAGACTCTGGTTGTATTCCCTTTGTAGATACACTGAACCCAGCATGTCATCATAAGGTCTCAAAATGTTATGGATTTCGTTAGCATCACGCTTCAGTGTGACCAAAGAAGCACTGAAGAAACCAATCCAGCAGTGTTTTCTTTATGCTGATCTGTGTCACAGAATGCTGTGGTCAGCATTTTTTTATTTGAAGGCATCTGTATGCAGACAGCATGGGTTGCAGAGTGGGTAGTGTATTAGATAAGAAAATCCTATAGCGAGCTGGACCTGATCCTAACTGTACTGAAAGTGTCTTATCAACATAGTTGACATTTTTGCCTTATATACATACACACTGTGGTCTTTCATTTTTTAAAAACAGATATACAAAATGACTCAAGTTTATCCAAATTTAGGCATGGCAGCATGTTTTGTGCACTAAGCTGCTATGACACAACATAGCCCCTCTCAAGAAATAACATAACCCTCTTGAGAAAAATAAACTGAACGCAAAACCTCAAAAAAAAAAAAAAAAAGACACCAACCTATCTAGTTTCTGTGCCTCTCTTAACACGAGAAAGTCCATGTTGTGTAGCCACAAATAGGCTACTATGTACCTCACTGTGCAAGTCTCAAGGCTGTAATAAAGCTGACTGATGCAAGATCAAAGTGGCACAATGGTCGTCAGACAACACTGCCTGCTCTGTTATGAAGATGTATTAGGACCCTTAAATGCAAAAGGCTGTCCTTCACCAGACAGTCCTCTGTTTCTGTGTCCTCACTACTCTGTGTTACAATGCGACGAGCAACTGCTTCTCCCCACCATCAAGCTAATTCATATTCTTTTTGCTGCAAGTGCTGTTGAACTCAAAATCCCCATCAGCTGTTGGGATAATTAAGCATGGGAATGCACGCGCACACACTCGGGAATCATGAACACGTTACCTCTGTGTCTGCTCATGTAGATGTGAGTGAAGTGTGTGGATCCCTCCATGTAAACATTGTTGACTGTGACGTTCTATAGAATAATTACATTACAAAATCAAAAAGGGAGTCATCAGCCATGCATGTCAGGTACTCCAGCTGCTTCTGGCTCCATTATTTCTTTTTAATGAAAGTTAACACAATTTGGAGTTCCTGTTTGATTGAGGGGAAGAGTTGAGAAAAGGAAACAAATGAAGGTTTTGTTACTGCAGTAGCAGTTCTGTGGCCCAATACTCGGTGTGTCAATCAGTAGCTTTTCCAAGCTGCGATGGGAGTTCGATTTGTATTTGCAGGAGGTGAGGCGTGGCATCTAACAACTAATTAAAGTAAACCGAATCTAATGGCCAACATTTCTCAATCTGCTCACTCCCTCAAACACATGTACAGAGGGACATGCTGACTTCAAGAGCAGTAAAGTAAAGCTGTTGACAGACATAAGCCCTTTTTCAGACATGGAAGCTTCACATTTCTTATTCCTTATTTTATTCTTTAATTATTCATCTGTATTTTCTGACCATCAAGCTAATACCCAAAGGCATTCAGTTTACTATCGTATATGACAAAGACGAGCAGCAAATCCTCACATTTGAGAAGCTGAAACTCAGGGATGTTTGGCATTTTTGCTTGAAAAATGGTTGACGCGATTAATCATTTATCAAAATAGTTAACTGATTAATTTTCCGTCAATCAACTAATCGATTAATTGACTAACGTTTCAGCTCTAATATGACAACTTAATAAATGACCTTTGCGAGTGCGAGGGACACTCCACTAATGATTCTCACTTATGAATTCCCTACTTTTCTCATCAGTTTCATCATTTATTAGATAGGCAGCAGATTCTTATATTTTTATTTTTATTATTATGAAAGACGCCAAGCATTGTAAAAAAAAAAAGACAAGATGTTAAGTTATGACTCTCATTTGTATCCTTGCTCACATGCTGAATTTTTGCTGGATATCCTGTAAGCAGTTGGCATTGATAAAAGTTTAAAACTTAGTGAGGGAGACTGATGATGGCCCTTTCACAGGGTGAAAAATAAAATAAAAGAGAATTTTTAAAAATCAGTGAAAACACATTTTTATTGACCGATCTGACATGAGACAAATCTCCTCAGCACCTTAAATTTGGTCGCTCATGGTTTGCTAAAATGATTTTATTTTCTTTAAGTGACAAATGTATGCAGCAAACTTATGAAGGCAGAACAAATAAATAAATAGATCTTTGTTTAACTTTGTTCTACTGTAGCTAATCTGTTAATGAGACGGCATTCAACTCAGACATTTACCGTGTTGTAAGTGTAATGACAATTTTTCCTAGGTCCAACCTACTATTGACTATATGTCTGAAGCTTATTCAGACGTAACTGACATGAAAAATTCTCAGCACATTTATGTAACCAAGTGCATGTCTGAAGTAGCCTGTAGCCATGTAATACGCAAATGTGTTTTTCTTACTGTAAATATTAGCCTAACTGAGTCCCGTCTGTGTGCGTACACAAATGCACGCGTGCTGTCTGACACACAAACAAACAAACAAATAGAACCCTCCAGCATCTTTTCACCCTCAAAGTCTACGGGATCATGAAACATGCCACCACATTCAATTTGTCTGCTGTTGCTAGAGAGGACTCCCGCTGTGAGCGAGTGGGAGTAAGGCTTACTCTAAAAGACTGACAAGACAGCCTTACAACACCTACACAATGATGCAACCCTGTAAACCAAAGTTCTTAGGGCTGCTATCTAAAAACAGCACCATAGTCTTAAGTCTGAGTGACAATGCGACAAGACACCAGGACCAATGGAATTACATTTCAGCCTACAATGTATGCTTTACAGTGTGTGTTTCATCATGTTTGCAGTTATTGCAGCTATAGTGAAATGTATTTAAGGGTTAGGATTTGAAGATAGAAAATCTTGCAGGGAAGTTGCATGAAAAGTCTCAGAGTTCTGCTGAGCCTTTGATGAGGAAAGTATGCTCAGTGTGCAAGCTCCGGCGTGAAAATAGGTTAAAGATTCAAATTGTTTTCCAACAGTCGGTGAAATCATGTTTTAAGCATCAGTGAAATCGAGGCTTGTCATTCTGTGTTTGCCCCAGCCATCTGCTGAGGGAGGTGACACGAGCCTCTGAGGGTCTTTCTGTGAAACAGAGGAAGTAAGCATCAATCAGGGGAATGGAAACCCCAAGCTTGTTTTAGACTGAAATGATTAGCATACTCTGCAGTGCGCCAGAGAAAGAAGAAAGCCACAATTCCCAAATCCATAAAGATTCTAGTGAGATAAGGTTGCTTCTGCTAAGCACTGTTATATCTCCATTCCAGTACGCAATATATCCTGGATTGCCATGAAATGTTGGACAGTGCCAAGAGGATACATCCTAATAACTCTGGTATGTAGGAACTGACATAGCAAAAGTCTTGTTTACACGTATGAAGAGTCTGGTCTCATTTAATGCAAAGAGCCTCTGATATACTTGCTTTTAACTATGCATTACTGTGTGCATACTGGCTACCCTACATATCCTGTTGTCTTTTGGAGACTTTTGTTGGTTGTGTGTGTGCCTTAGTGCATGGGAGAAGTTTGCCTTCAGGCCTTTCCTAAGCATTTAGGAAGTCAGGTGATGTAGTATAAAGAGTGACAAAGTCCATGTAGTGAGGAGGTTGGGGTGGATGCATTGGTTAAACACCAGACTTTCACCCAGGATACTGCTGTTCGTCTCTTGTGTGAAACTTAATTTTATTATTTTAACCCAAACCATGATCTTTTCCTTAATCTAACCAAGTAGTTTTGGTGTCTAAACCTAACCAAACTGTGAGCGTTTCACAAAGTTAGCCACGTGTTAGAATTCCTTAAAGGCAAACTTTGGGGGACAGCACAATGAGTCATTAATTTTAACAAAGCATAGCTTTTTACTTTTAATGACAACAATGACAACGGAAATGTTTTGAAGGGATAGTTATCAATGATGGCACAGTGATCTCATGATGTGCACAAGCTATGAAGTTATCAATGAAGATATTCTGTTCTTGACCAGGGCAGTCATTGGCCCTATAGCTGCAGGAGATACACTTTTTAGTTCTCCATGTTCATCCAAACATGCAGGCAAGTATGAGGACTCATGTCACAGCTTCTTGTCTACACGTACACATTGGCAAAAAGCAAGCATTATGCAGGAGGGAAGCACAGCACATCCATTTTATTTCGCATACATTTGCCATGTTGCAATATAGGTCCACATCAGAAAATATTCGTATTAATATGGTGATAATTTCAACCATATTGCCCAACCGTAGTAGAAACAGTACAAGATAATCATCCTTTTACTGAACCAGGTGAGGTTTGCAGCCAACCAGAACGTGAACATGGATCAACAAGTACATGGAGGGGTGTTGGTCCATGTATTGCATGCTGTGTTCAGTCACACATAGGTTACTTGGGGCCCCAGGAGTGTGAACAGCCCACTCTGTGCCTCATATGGAAGCTGTGCCATATTCATGATCACATTATGCCACATTAAGTGGCCCTGAAACAGCATGTACATTTTAACCCAATTTGATAGATTGTTCTCATGATATGGTAATAATAGCCGGAGGCCTTGTATGGGGTGCAATCTTCTCCTGCTCTCATCACTTCTCCGCCCCATCTCAATGACAGGTTCTCTCACTTTCTCCACCCTTCATATAAAATGCAAGACAGTTATTATGTGGCTTCTCTTATGGAAATCCTGTCATTAGAAAAAGTAGAAATTTGTCATTCACATATGCATTTGTTATTATGAGCAATAGTGTCATCCTACAGTGGATGTGATGATTATATTCCATACATTAGCTGTGTGTGTAATTTGAGAATTTGTGTATGTAAAATTAGCCTGCAGAGCTACAGTTACAGCACAAATACATACACACGAGCTGATTTGAATAAAGAATGGTTTGTTCATTCAGTGTTGACATTTGACTACACCCCACGAACTGTGAGCCCATGCACATGTAGATTGTTTGGGTTAGTGAATATGTGTCTATAAGGCAGCTTTACTCTGTGCCGGAGAGTCGTTAGGAGCCGGAGTAATTGACAGAACAATGGTGAGTGAAGATTGAATGAGAAAGGAGTTCGATATTCAGTCCTCCTCAGTTCAGGGGGAGAGGTCAGAGGGCCTCGTGCTGTTCTTTCTGATTGCACCGAGCTTAACTCACATGGCGAATGAACACATACAATCAATGGCCAGACCAAGCAGGACCAGTGGGACTGCATTTACAACCTGACTTAAATCAAAGGTCCCTTCAGTGCAATCTGATTCCAATGGAGGAACTCTCCATGCATCAGCGAGATGCATGGCTGTTAATGACCTGCCTGCCGAGGGTATCTGTGTGTGTGTGTGTGTGTGTGTGTGTGTGTGTGTGTGTGTGTGTGTGTGTGTGTGTGTGCGCACCTGCACCTATTTATGCGTATTTGATTTAGTGGGAAATTAAAGAATAGGCTACCATTACTTTGGGCCTTGAAGAGCGTGGCAGTTTTGATTAGTTCTGTGTTGTAATCTGTTTAATTAGCCTAACAGTGGTTCAAAACAGTACACTAGCAGACAAAATGGAGATTTGCACTGTGTGTGTATGTTGGAGAAAAAAAAATGCAGAGTAAGAGAGAGATAAGGTGCATTTATGTGTGCTTGTGCACGCATTTCCCTGTGTCCTACAGTGTGTGAATGGTGTTATGAAGTTACATTGTTATAGATGAATGATAGGGGAGACGAAGCAATTACCCTCCCAGGTGGTCTAATTTGTATGTTTGTGAACTGCTGTTTTCTTCAATTGGCTTATCACAGGTACAGGTAGCATACAATTTGGTATGAAAAATATTTGAATACATTCCGTAATTCTTTTAAGCAATCATCCAGACATCTTATTTTCCTGTGTTTACCCATAGGGCCACTAATGCATTGGTGCTCTCTTTTCGCTGCCTCCCTTATATTAAAAAAGATTTCTTCAGCAGTCAGAGGCAGGCAACTATGTGATCGTTAGATGGAACCGCAATATTGATCGTATGTAATTTAATTTGCATGAGTGGCATATAAGTCCTATGTGTTTCTGGGCCTTCCCATGCTTTATGCAGTCATAAAGGCTCCGTAGAGGAAATAGCCCTCTGAGTCTAACATGATCAAAATAAAAAAACAAGTCTTATTTATTCCCTTGAACCTGTCGTCATTAATGGAAATCAAAATGGACGCGATGCCACTAATGAAATATAATTAATTTAATCTTGGGGGAATGATTTATACCACATCCTCCTACTCAGAGATACGGTCTGCCTTCTCCATCTAGCCTTCTCTCTTAACAACTCGTGGCATGAATTAGATATTTACTGTGGATTGTATCATACCCTTGACCTGCGTGTTATCACTGAACTAGTATATCTGCCTGTGAAGTGAAACATCCTTGATTGAGCCCTGTGGGCCAGTGAATGTGGCCTTGGCTCTGTGTCTAATCCAGGTAAAGCAGCCAAAGACGCTCATGCATGAAATCAGCTGGAAACTTTATCGATTATGTCAGTCTGTTCTGTCTTTTCCTGCTGTGTTTAGGGGCCACATTTATAAACTAGTCTTTCCACCATGTTGACAAGTAATGAACATAAACCCCAAATCAGACAGGGTTAGGGTTAATTCTGTGTCTTTGAAGTACAAACTCACCCCATTTGTTAAAATTTAAGTGAACTGCAGATTCATACAGTAACGTTTTAAAAATGAGATGAGTTTCTTTTAGTACATATTTAGGAATTGAGCATATTAATCAGTTTAAAGCAAAAGTAAAGCAAAGTCTCCTCTCCTCCTGACAAAGCTCTGTAGTTCCTCAATCTGACTTTTATCAGCAACCAAAGCCAGTGCTGGTGGGGAGTTGCCCACAGACAAGTTGGAGATTGGCCATGGAGCCTGGTGGTGTTTGATAAGGCAGGCCTATTGGCCTTGGGACCCTAGGCTCAGACCCTCTGATCCACTTCATCTTCTAATAAATCATCTGCTGAATCCTTGGCCCCTGATAATGCTTTAGAGCTCTCTTTGAGATGTACTTTATATTTGAGGTACTGCAAGAACTTGTCAAGGGATTTCCAGCACACAGGCATTCACCACCAATTCAAACATACTGTTTTAAAGTACAGAGCTGCATCGATTAGTCCATTAATTGGTTAGTCGAAACTATCTGCGAAAATGTCAAACATTTGCTGGTTTCATCTTCTCAAGTGTAAGGATTTGTTGCTCTTTTGGTCATATATGATTGTAAATGAAATGTTTTTGGGTTTTGTCAAATCAAGCAATCTGCATTCTCTACTTTTTGACATTTCATATGAATCGATAATGAAATGAATCATTAGTTGCAGCCTTAAAAGAATGAGGTTCATTTTAGAACTCACACTAAATTGGAAACAAGAAACCAAAAAAGTTATTTATAGGCCAAAGATGTCATTTATATCATAAAGGGTGAACGCAATTTGCCTTAGATACAACAAAGTTTGCAAATTATCATTCAGAATTCAAAGTTAATTTCTTGTGTGTGTGTCTGTCTCTGTGGGTAGGTGAGAAGTGGAGACAAATCACAAGGCTAACACCCTAGGAAGTTGTTTGCTCAACTGTTGTGTTTAACACCAGATGGAGAGAAATGTAAGGGATGGCAAAATAAGGGCCTGGGTGCCTCTCCCTCTCTCACCAAATCCCTCTCTCATCCAGTGCGAGAGGAGGAGAGGGTTCTGTTTACTTGACAGATTAATGAGGCAAGGGAGCAGAAGTAAGGGTTCAGGCCAGCAAGGGGTCATGGTGGGGTTAGCATTCTTATTAACCCTGTCCAGATACACCAATCTAATAAACTGAACCAGGCAGCAGTTGTTTGTTTGCTCAGGTTTGTGGTGGGACGTGCACATGCATGCAGGTTTCTCACCTGTTTTTTTTTTATTTATTTGTACCTCCGAGTGTGTGAGAGAGAGACAGAGAAGGAGATTTATGGCCAGAAATCATGCAGGTGTCTCTGATGGAACTGGATTGGTTCAAGGTAACATACCTTTTGTAAAGCCTGCAAATAAAAGAGTGCATTGCATAAATGATGCATGATCCTGAAAATATAAACAAGACTCTGGTACATTTTAATGAAACAGCAATCAAAACCAAGCTGCCAAGTATGGTGCCCAAAAGTTAGTGATCTGTTTAAAAACATTTGTATTGAAAGTTTATTTAACCATTTCAATTAAACACAAAGGAAGCAATACAAAAAAAGAGGAAAAACAAATAACACTGCAAAGTCTTCCTCTAAGGGAAATTAGTGCTGCAGTTATATTAATTTACTCTGTCAGAAATGTAGAACAAAATGTGAGGTATAAAAGTCTAACAATGACCCATCAGCATCATGAAATAACCCACAACACAATGATATGACTTCTGACACCACCTTACTCGATTGAAAGACAAATGGAGACCTCATTAGAACTCGAGTGGCAAAGAGGGGCTGGACAAACAGGAGCTAAAACAATCTGAGGCACAGAGAACTACAGCAAGGGCACAATAGACACTGCACTTTGTAATGTGAACATAGCAAATCAGACTTTCTTAAAAAACATTTCAATATAATTTACTGAATTCTCGAATACAAAAAACTCTTTTCAGCCGTAAGTCTCTTGTGATATCTCAAGATCAGTAACAGCTTTTTTATTTATTTTTTCATTTATTTTGCGGTTTTCAAAGAAAAAAAAAACAGATTTTATTTTATTTTTTTTATCTCACTTTACATCAAAATGTTTTAACCTGCAGCCAGAGGACACTGTTTTCCCGCATTTTACAGTAAATGAGGTCCTCTTGTGGCGAGGACAGCTGAGAATATGCTTCAGGCAACAGAAATTTAAAAGAAAAAAAAAATGGAAGAAGATCCAAATGAAAGGTTGATTATGCAGTTAATTTGCATCAGTGCAGATAAATGCACAAATGAGCTGCTGATTATTTTAACCTTTTATTTATCCGGGTTGGATTTGCTGAGCAGTAACACTCTTTATCAGGAACTGTGGAATATACCTAATATAAATAAAATTCTTGCCATGTAATTGGATGCAAATGTCAATTTAACCTCTTCTCAGATTGTTGCTGGGCAGGTAGGTAAAAATCAGTCACAAATTTACATCTAAACAGTTAGTTAGCACATATACACATGTTCAGCTAAAATACCTAATAGTATCTGTGTGCCACAAAACCTCAAAGTAAGTACACTGCCACTCTACGTTAATGAAAATAAAGAGCTCCTCAGAGCACTACTCCCCACAGCCACTTCATTTACACGATGGCCAGAGGGTTAATAACATTACCATGATGTAACTAGCAATGATTTATTAACACTCATTGTTGTCATATTGCATATCGTACCTTTTCATAAATTCCGCCCACATTGTGCACTCCAGTGGAGTGGACCTTTTTGATTGTGTATGTTTAACACGTGTCCATACATGGACTGTAGGAAAACATGGACGTAGTGTCCGTGACATTGCCCATGTGTTTCAGAAGGCATGTGCTGGGATGAGTTTAGGGTACCAATCTAACATTCATTCATGGTTGTTGCCACATGTCAGCCTGTAATCAGGGTTTCACCATTACACCCCTTAAGGAATTTATTGCAAAATCCTGCATTGCTAATGCAGAATAAATGTGGCATGGCAAGACCATTTACAAAAGCAAACGCTGTAGTCTCTCATGATTTGAGAAGGATTTTCACAGGATTGTATCAGTCAAACACTTCATACTTGTGGCTAGCACTTAGTTGAAGTCATCTTTCTTCAAGTTGACACCAGCTTCATGATAGATTTCCATCCAGTAATAGCAAGTTTAAAATTGTTCAGTCTCTGAGGCTGCAGCTGAAAGAGGTCCTGTGAAGTTGTTCATCTATTCAAAACAAGGATTCTGCTTAGACCTCACAGACCAGTGCCGTACACTGTACTGTCTTGCTAAAAGTCAAGAACATCAGAGGTACAGTTTGAGCAGGGGTAAAAATGCTCTTTCATTTCATTTAAATGCTCTGTTTGGCCTTCTCTGTGTAGATGTTAAAACCAAATATATCTACTGAAGTTCCTATGAGAGCAGAAGAGGCAAGACAAGTGAAATGGGGAGGTCAGGGGTGATGGCAAATTTCCTCTCTTCCCACAATGTTGTGGCACACTGAGAGAGAGACTGACTCAAAACAAGAAGAAAAAGAAGGGGGAATGAATGAAGCGATGGGGTAAGCCAAAAGCAAAAAAAGAGATGAAAAGAAAGAGAGATGAAAAGATAGAAATATATATAAAAGAAAACTCCAGCATGTGCGATCAAATAGATACCTCTCAGGCCGCAATACACAAAGCCTGAAATCATGAGATTCAGCAGTAGCAGGCAGCAACTGAGAGGCAAATAATAAAAAGGACAACTTAATCTAATCCCTTGTCATCTATGTGTATATGTGTGAGTAACAAGGAAAAGAAAAAGTGTCATTTCTGGTGGAGTTTAAACTCCAAGGGGGGGAGATTAGCCAGTCACACTGAGTTGATCTTATTGTCCAGGATAAAAGGATGAGCACCATAGCCCTCTGGAGAATTTTACACTCCTACAGCTCACAGAAATCAATAAGGGGATAGAAGATGGTGTTTATACAGTGAGTGATTGTGTTGAGTTGTATTCGCCGTCTTAAGCGTGGCTCGTAACCACCAGCTGGTCCTTGAGAGCAGTTAAGTGGCCAGCAGTTAAAAGGTGGTGATGGTGGTACTGGGTGGCTCTCAGGCAGACATTGTGTTGTGTTAAGACATTATATATCCAGAGAGACTGGAAGAAAAACATTTCCTCGAATGAAATTTGTCTAGGACTTCACTCACCTCCACAAATTCTTTAATCTCGTACTACAGTGTAGCTGACTCAGAGGTAAAAAGTAAACACTTATGTTCAAAGGGCTTATAGAGGCTGCATTTATTTCTGTTTTCAGAGGTCAAACACATTCTTTTTCTGATACAAACAAGCTGTGGTATTTTCATGATGCAATTTATAACCAGTGGTTGTTTTTTTTTTTTCAAATGTATGCATAGTTTAACAGCATATCAGTGAGACCATATGAGGGATACATTTTTTTAATCACTGAAACTGTAAACATTTTGTGAACATCCCCGTCTCCTACAAAATCTGTTCTTATACTGCTAATTTGCTTCGGCCTAATACATTTCAGGAACCGAAATTGCCATCTGGATTACGTTCACTGGCAACGTTTTTTCCAATCCAGGAAGTGTGGCCTTATTATACTGCAGATCTAGAACCATAGGAGTACAGGATGGATGGTTAGGTGTACAAGGCAGAAATGTGTGTCCTGTTTGGCTACTAAAACACTTGGTAAATGAAAAATGTTGTTTTTGGTAAATATTGAAAAAGGCAACACATCCCAACCTCAAATCAGCATCAGAACTTTTCAATTATTTAACCAAGACCACCATCTTTACGTAACAAAGCAGCTCAATGAAACTGTATTTGGGCACAGATTTGAAGCTACTGTAAATGTTAACGTCAGCATGCTAATATGCTCACAATGACAGTGCTAACATACAGACGTTAATCAGGTTTAATCATCTTAGTTTAGTGTGTTAGCATGCTAACATTTGCTAATTGCCACTAAAGCCGCTAGCGTGGCTAAACATTTTTCATTCCTAGGTTGCCAGGATCAGATATTGTAAGGAAAACAAATTAAATGTGTTGAAAGTAAACATCTTGCAGATACGTTCAGTATTAACATTTTACATTGGGCTGTGAACAGATACATTCAATATAAACTCCATTATGTTGATAAACAACATAATGTGGGCTGCATTTATGTTTTATTGGATATGAACAGAATATTTATGAGACAGGATTGTTTGTGGAAATGCATCAGTGTTTGATGGGTAAGGTTTTTGCCCTTTCTGTTTGAGCTTTACATTTTGACGTGACAGTTGAAACATTCCCTTGGTATGTTTTTTTCTTTATTCCTGAGATCAATTTACATAAATTTTCAGGCACCCTGTTGCTATGTGATAAGCAGGGTATTTCTGAAACAGCATGTTGAAGGAAGAAAATAGCCACTTTTATCATACTGCTGTTGACAGTATGAGGAATTTAAATACTACTATTTTAAATTCTAATTTACATGTAATACATAGAATTTTACCTGATGATGTTAGTCATATGGTTAAAACAAAAGAGCTTACTTACTGCTTTGACATTGCCTTTCTGCTCATGATCTTACTTAGATTCAGCTCTTAAAAAGATGAGCTCACCGTAGAGTTTTTACACAATGTTAACATCTCCAATTTTCCAGATGTCTGTGTTTTCTCGGGTCCTTTTTTAGGATCTGATTGGCTTTTGCTACGATGTGGTGCAGAGTGGCGACGCTGCCTTTTGATTGGTTGATGCGTGGAGCCACATCTGTTTCATGCAGGAAGCCCGAATCCTCTCATTTCACACACCGTTTGAGAGGAATATGGGAAAAATATGGCAGAGAGAAAGAAAGAAAATAGAAAGAAAATAGACCAGTAGGCAGTTGAGAGAGGCAAGATGCAGCGGCAACAGAAAAAAAACAAAACAGAGGGGGGTTATTTCAGAAAATATTGAAGAAGAGACAGACCAAAAAGGCAATTTGGGAGAAGAACAGCAATACTTCTCTTTCAGCTTTTTCACCCTCTGCTCCGCCACCCCTTTTGCACTCTGCAGGCCTACTGTGAAAGCAAACTAATCTGTACTGACAGGGACAGGGCTGACGTCGCAGGTTTGATAGATCCTGGGGGAAATCTCCAGCATACATAAATTGGTTATTTTACATTTCATCTGCCTCTTGACATGGTTTCATTTTATGATCTCTTTCATTATCTGTCTGTCATATGTCAATGTTTATCGCTCCATAAACACATCCATTTCACACAGATGAAACAGGCATCACTGGATGGAAAGCCACCAGTCCCCCAGACAGCACAAGGTTAGGATTCTAGTGGGAGTGTTTTATGAGCGCTGTACATTTATTAGTAACAACTGTGACGTGGCTCACTGAGCTGTCTTTGAATCCTTTGAAGGATTTTTGGCGTTCCAGTCCTTTCGCGATGAATAAATCATGATTACTCACACATCATTTTGAGCTATTTTTGCACTTTTTGTTTTATTCTCCAATGGTCCTGCTGGCTGAATCCCTCGCCTGTAACAACCTTCTCCAAACTATCACGTTCAGTTGCATCTCAGGTCTGCTGTTCACCGGTGCGGTAGAGGAGGAGTGTCGGGGGCGAGTTCTGCGAGTTTCAATAGGATCTCATTAGCATCATCTGGGGAGAAGAGACAGATTTTAGACCTGAGATAGTGAAACTCATTAGAGGAGCCTGGACTCCCTTGGGATGCACACACACACACACTCACACACAAAATTTGGCGTCTGCAACACCAGATCCTAATTTATCAACCATAATATTCTAATGACCCCCAACTATACCAGGCTAAATGACCTCATTACACACACACACTCGGGTTAGCTTCTGTGGAACTACAGTCATCAGAGGTAGTCTCCACTATTAATGTGCAGTGACCTTTATAACTACGTTGTAGTAAGCAGCAGATGGAGCTCCTGTTGACACCAGGTTTCATTCACTGGAGATATTATCCGATTTCCCTTGAGGTCTTCAAACCTATTAGAATCTAAACGTACTTCTGTGTGGAGAGACTTCGAGACTCCGATTACAGAAAACACTCAGCCACACAGCTGGAGAGTAAGTGAATTACAAATAATTAAAACAGCTGCAAAAGGAAATCATCCATGTCACCACATACAGGGCACTCGGAAAGCAAGAAAGAACAGTAATTCCATGTTACCCAAACATCTTCTCTGCACAATGACAATTCCAAATAGGAATAATTCAACAAATTTCAGAAGTATGCTTATTCACTTTCATGCCGAGAGTAAGATAAGATCAATACCGCTCTCATGTCTGTATGTAGAGCTAAAACTGAGAGTCAATTAGCCAAGTTTAGCATAAAGACTGGAAGCAGGGGTAAAAAGCTAGCCTGGCTCTGTCCAAGGTTCAAAAATAGGAAAAACACAAAATCTTCTTAAAGCTAGCTTAAGTTAAGTTAACTTGTATTATCTTATTTGTTTAATCCAAACAGAAAGGTTAAAACAACAAGCTGCAGTTTTACAGGAAGTTTCATGCTGGAACTATTCCTCTTCTGGTGCAGTGACTTCCTGGAGTCTTGTCGTCACCTTGAGGTTGCCAGATTACCAGCGGAGACTCCAGAAAGTCACTGTAGCCCTCTGGGTGGTTTCAAACGATTCCTTTAATGTTCTTCTTTATGAAATAAGTTTGGAATAAATCTTTATGAGCAAGGCTGTAAACTGTTTTCCCTCTGTGAGAAAAGCTTATGAGGTCCATTAACACTTAATAACCAACTGAAAATAGCCTTCAGTTTTCTGAAATTCCAGCTTTTAGACCCTTCAACAAAGTTGTTGCACACCACAAAGTCTTGATTATAGGTGTGTAGGACCAAACATCCCCTGGAATTCCTTGGACTCTAACCAGATGAAGGTCTACCAACTGAAGCGTGGTTACTAAATAAAGTGAGTGACTGACAGTGTGCAGGAATTCTGGTTCCTTCTCCATATTTAGACCCTCAAATAATTGCCAATTAAGATTTAAAACTTTTTTTGGATTTGAAAACGAAGATTTGGCCAACACAGGAGAGATCAAAGCAGAAGATGGATCTTTATGGCCAGCAGGAGTTGCTCATCCCTCGCACTGTCACACCTACGTTGTTGAATAACTGCTGCTCTCACGTGTTAGGATTTAATTCTAGCTAAAGCAACTGTGCATACTGTTGTCCATACCATTTCTCCATCTACTTATATTTTCCTGTTGCCAACAGGTCTGCACCGAAAAGTCTACTTGCTAAAGGAAAAAAAGCAAAAATTAAATGAAAATAAAATAAAACAATTTTGATAATCAATTAATCTGTGATGGGCATTGTTCGCTATCTTCTGACATTTTAGACAAAACAAGTGATAATTACAAATCATAATAATAGACTTAAAACCATTTTGCTGTGAAGTCATTACAGTCTTTCATTCAGAATCAACAAATATATCTAGTGGAAAATATCAAGATTTCCAACAGCAGACCTTAATAGGCTACAGTAAAGATTCCAGCTGGGGACAAAATATCAGCAACAAAGACTGAGTGATGGTACACAGACTGCATCCATGTCGTGCTTTTCTACCTTACCGGACAAAGCGCTTTACAATGTTGCCTCTCATTCAGCCATTCACACACACATGCAAAATTGTGTGTGCAGGCTCACCAACACAAACATCTTATCCTCAGCACATCAAACAAACAAATTGTCATTGGCAGGGAAATCCACCACAGAAATCTGACCACACAAAAAGTGGAGTCATGGCCAACCTTGGCCAGCGAGTTTATTTACAGTATGTCCTCAGACTGGCTGAGCAAACAAGTTGGACTTGTTGGCCATGAAGTAAATCCCACTCTCTTCTGGCTCGCATAACGGACACAAATATATCCACTTTTACCTGAATGGAGATGTTTGAGGTCATAATTTTAATGCAGACAAACACATACTGTACAGACACACACAAACTGTCTCACCCCCTCTCCTTCTATTGTTGGACCCGCTGTCAGTTCACTGTGTTGAAATAGATTCAGGCCTTTGATGTATCATTGTTGTCAGTGCTAACCAAATCACTGCTGTGCATGAAAGAAACCCCCGCGGGTCTTCAAAAAGAGACAGCAGACTTTTTCTTTCGCTACCTCTCTCAGAGCCAGATATGCACGGAGGTGTTAAGAGTGAAAAGAGGAAAACATGGCGGCATGTTTAACAGGGCTTTTGTGTTCCTTAGCTCCACTTTTATTTTCCTGTTTTCGAACAAAAGGGTCTTTTTTTTTTTGCTGTTATGCCGCTTCTTTCCACTCAGAGCCCCTTTGTCGCTACAAGTGTGTGTTTGAAATGTATCTTACAGAATTGAAAGCCTGCGCGTATTTTCTTCTGAGTGGATTCTTTTACCTTGTTCTGTTTGTGCTTTCACACCCAACAATAGGACTGACAAATGGAGATACCTCAAAAGCCTCCTCAAAATGACATGACCGATTTTCCACATCATTTCACCACAACAAACTACGATACCGGGGCGTTGTCACTGTTCGCTTTTATAGTGGCACAGTTCTGTGATCCCAGTAGACATTTTGCTTTTATTGTAGACCTTTTAACCCTGTTTCCGCTCTGTGTTTTGTCTCTGTCTCTGCGTCCACCTCTTGCTCTCATCCCGCATTCCATGAGTCAGGTCAGGAGAATTGATAGTTGCCAGTGAGTGTATTGAATTGTATGGTAATCGCGCTGAGAAAAGGGCACACGGTGTGGTTATGATTCTAATGAGACATGGAGGAAGCAGGCTGACCTCTCCAACCGGCAGGCTGCAGACATTCATCATCCCAAACACACACTGGTTGAAGGGGTGAGGGTGAGAGAGAGCGAACTGCCCTCTATGGGGAGCAACATAACACTGCAGGTGAGCCAGAGCATTAAGTTAAAAGGGGGGTGGGGGGTTGAGATAGAGATGGAAAAAAGAGCAAAGACAAGAATAAGTCCCAATTAATAAAATCAACACAGGAAAAGTCAGATTGAATAGAGAGAGAGGGGGAGTTGTAGTGTTCAGCACTAAAACCCTGATTGTTTGCAGCCTCATTGTAAAGCTCGACTGTCTGTTGCAGATAATTGATTTGGCTGTAATTGTACACCATAAGCGTAAACCACACAATCACTGCAGTCACTACCCCTGAGCCCAGCATGGTGTCAGGCAGCAGAGGATATCCCACTGCGGCTCTGTAGCACTCTGAATTTCTGTCTGAGAGAGAAACTGAAAAGGAAAAGAGGAGTGATGGATGGACTTGAGCTCCAGCAAGTGACCGATACTCACAGTCCACCAGCTATACACCTAAAACTAGGGATTTTCAATAAATCAGTTAATATGGGGAACGTTATAGAACTACAATCTACAGCGTGGGCTGTGTGAGATGTTTGCTCTCAGCAGTTCTTCCGTTTTGCTTTTGATGCTCAACTTTGATGAAAAGGAAAAGGATTTCAAAGAGCAAAAATGAGCCTAGAAAATTCTAAACGGCACCCCACATGAAATGTGGTTTAAAAAAAAAGTGCAAACATAGTGTTTTCTAATGTAAGTTATTTAATTTTTTTTTTCTTGGTTATGTCATCACAACTAATTTTGCAGGAATATTTGGCAATGATTTTGATTTTCAATATTTTTATAAATCCCTTAGCAGTTTTTGGACTTGGGGATTTGTGCAGTACAAAAAGGTCTATTCTCAACAAGGTAAATATAGTTTATAATTTTCAACTTATTCAAACATAAATGTAAAGGGGATACAGTTGGGGGAAGATGGGATAGAGAGGGAGGGTAATGAGAGTGTGGGAGAAATGTCTATTCCCATACATACTTTTGATGTCTTTAAAGGACAAGGTTGGCATTGCTCTATATTTTTCACACAGTCAACACATTCCATTAAGGGCGTCCTCGTGGCTAAGGGGTTATGACAGTGACCATGAACTGCATTCCTGATTCTGCCTGTGGTGCTCATCCCCACGCCCATTTGTTCCTAAAAAAGGCTCAGTAATTTCCTTACACAGCTGGGCACTGTAGTTTTTAGCAAACATTATTCAAATAGGAGTAAAAATTGCATTTGTTAGGAACTATTTTCAGCTGCGGATTAATTCACATTTGTTGCTCTGAGTATTCAAGGCATATTTTATGGTGTGCGTGGCATCAACTGAAAATAAACTACAGTGCCCATGTTTATCACAATGAAGCAACATGACGTGCAGTGCAACAGTGTGACGGATTTATGGGCTTTTTAATAGTTTTTAGACAACAATGGAGCTCTATGGGACAGAAGATTAAGCTACGTGTTTCACAGGATTTGTTGACAATAGGAAAAATATCAAATAAATAACTTTCACAACCCTTATCCTTTAGTGTAAGTAAAAAATTACCCTAATGTTTTTTTCATTTGTGGCTTTTAGTGGGTAAAAATTGTTATGCACATCTCAACAGTGCTCACTGTGTGGCCAAATTCACACCGATATTCACCAGTGATCACCCCGAGCCAAAGCTTCTCACTGGTATTTGGAAACATATTAAGTATAATTCAGAACATTACCCACTGAAAGAGAAAAGCTTTTCTGCCTGACCCAGAATTACTATTCAAGCTGTTTTCATCCACACTGATTTTCAGCTTCCAAAACTGTTCTCCCTTATACTTTTCTACCAGAGTGCATCCTTAAAGCTGCACTTTGAAGTGAGGCTAGCGTCTGAAGTGCGAACGCATAAGGGGGAGTTTGGGGGAGTTTTAAATACAGGCTTGGCCAAAATATGTTCAAGGAAAACCTTGGATCTTACCCCCAACACCCCTTTCCTCATGCTCAAATTGGGTTCTCTCCAGCTTTGTTTTAATTGTGTGACAACCAAACAACAAGCGTACTGCTCAGGACAGAAATAAAGAGTATGGTATGCAATACAAAGAGGGTTATACTAAAGCCTAAGACACATACATCTATTGCCTCTTTGAATTGCCTTTAACTTTTTGTTTTTACTGTCATCTTAAGAAGTAGTGTTACACAGCATGTGAGCCACTTCTAGATCCCCAAGTGACAATTGCATGTATATCCGTGTGGTGGCTGGAAAAGGTGTTACATCGAGTTTTGACTGTGACAAAGAACACCTGAGGGAGAGGCAGCAGCTTGATCAAACCTAGCACTCAGCAAATCAAATAAGTTTGGAGGATTTTATTTTGCATTCATTGTTTTTTTCTGCTTTGTTTGCATCTCCATCAGCTGAGAGAAAATTATTTGCTTGGCCCTGGCAATCTCTGCAAGAGAAGCTCCATATTGCAGGAGGAAAAATAAATTGCTTTTTTTTGCCAACATCATGGTTCTGTGTGGATGTGAGAATGAATTTCAATAGCGCCGCGATTAGTTTCATATCAGATTGTGAGATGAGGGATACGTTGCTTAAATTCCAGGAATAAATAGCATATCCCTATACAACATCTGCACGTAATACAGCAGAACCATCATCTGCTTCCAAAAATGTGTGTTTTTTTTTGTTCACCTGATTAAAATGTACAATTAATTCTCAGCTGCTGTTTTTCAGTCCTTTTTTCCCCCAACACCAAACATTCCTGTTAATGGATGATAAAGACCAATTTCCCTTATGTTTTCTCTCTTTCTCTGTCTCTCCACCTTCTTTAGCCAATTTCTCTTCCCTGTTTCTGCTCTATTTTTTCCTCATCACCTTTCCACCTTCTCTTTTCACTCACTTTCTCAAGTTTTTTCCCCCTCATTCATAGTCTTACTGTCTTCATCTTCTTCCTATTTTGTACTTTCTTGTTTTGTTCAAATTGTTCCATGCTCTTATTTTTACTTTTTCCTTCCTTTATTTTCCTGTTACTTTCTCATCCCTTTTCACTCCCACTTTATTTCTGTCTTGTTATCCTTTTGCTTGTGCCTTTCCGATTGCCACCTATCTTTCTTTGCCTCTCCTTTTCCCCCCGTTTCCTGCCCTCCTCCTTTTATCTAAATCCACTCCTGACACACATCTTCTCCCCTTGCAGAGTGGAGGCAGCAGGCTACCAGCAAGTGCTGCAGGTGGACTTGGAGGTGAACGGGCTGATGGTGACTCAGGGGGGAAGGGAGGTTACGTGGCAGGTGGAGTATCCGCTCACCCGCACCCTGACCAGTGAGGTGCCGACCCTCATCCGCCTGGCACCGCAGGACCTGGGTGGCATCGTGCCATTAGCCATGGTGAGGAGTGGGGGTGGTTGAGCTGTGGAAGTTGGAAGCTTGTGTGTATGCAGACCCAGTGTCTTGATCCAAAACAGACCCGGGGACAGTCAGACTCGGTCCAGATAGACCCGAGGATAATTAGATTTGATCTGAAATAGAGAGAGAACACCAACACAGCAGCAAGAGAGTCAGATTACAATACATGTCATTTTTCCTGCACTTCTCAGTTCACACTCTCCATCTTGCCTCAAGAATCACATTTTTCTCCAGTCATGATTACGACACACCACATGATCAGAGCAGATAGTGAGTCTGCTCAGACCCTCTGAGGTGTTAGACACTGACACGCAGACCTGAGACCTGTGCAGTGGTGGAGGAAGTATTCAGGTCATTTATTTAAGTACTCATACCACACTGTAAAAATACTCCATCAAAAGCCCTGCATTACAAAAAATGTTACTTAAGTAAAAGTATGTGAGTATAATCAGGTAAATGTACTTAAAGTATTAAATGCTGAAAAATGGCCCCTGTGACTGTTATTACATATAACATAACATATAATTACATATAATATGTCATATTACATATGACATATTAGATTATTATTACTCAGCCATTAATGTGTAAGCAGCATTTTACTGTTGTAGTTGGTTTATATTGGACTGCAACTAATGATATTTTCATTATGGATTAGCTCCTGATTATATTCTAAATTAATAAATTAATTGTTTGGTTTGTAAAAATTCAGCAAATAGAAAATATTCAAAATCATTAAAAATAAATTAAAATGTTTCAAAGGAAAAGAAGCAAATCCTCACATTTGAGAAGCTGGAACCATGAGATATTTGGCATTTTTGCATGAAAATCACTTAGATGATTATCAAAATTTTTGCCAATTAATTTTCTGTCAGTCTACTAATTAACTAATTACTAATTAATTTCCCTCTGAATTGTAGTGGAGTAGAAGTATAAAGTGGCATGAAAAAAAAAAGACTCAAGTAAAGTACAAGTACCTCAAATTTGTACCTAAGTACAGTTCTTGAGTAAATGTACTTAGTAACAATCCACCACTGGACCTGCAGCAACTCAATAGGACCCAGCCAACCCGATTAGATTAAATATAATTTGGGTGGGGTCTTGGTTACTAGGAACCAAGTGGACTTGTGAAGGCCTTTTTAAGAAAAAGACATACAGTGCAGCCAGAATGTATTTAGTGTTCCTTTGGCTCCATTCAAGAGCATTGATGTGAAATTTAACTATGAGATTAAAGTGCTGAGTTTCAGTTTACAGAGTGTTTGAGGGTGTTCACATCCTTATTGGGGGAAATGTGTAGTAGCCCTTTTTATACAAAGTGCTCCACTTTCAAAACATGCACCAGAACAATGATCCTAAACACACAGACAAGGCAGCTGAAGACTTTTTAAGGCCAAACACTGGAATTCTCTTGACTGGTTCAGTTAGTCAGCTGTCCTAAATCCAGCTGAGCATGTGTTTTAACTTACTGAAGACGAGACTGAAGGCAAAAAGCAAAAAGCAAAGAGCAGAGCATCAGCAGAGAAGATATCATGTCTTCTGATGTCTAGCAGTCACAGACTTAAGAACTCATTAAATGCATTTTTTTCCTTTTTTTTTTTTACTGGATATCAAATAAGATGGCTTTCTTTGAGCTGTTAACTTCTCAAATTACTGCCTCTCCCCAAAAATTGGGTGACTATGTATAAAAATTCCTACACTGTTTATCTGATGTGCATATAAAAACCCTCAAACTGAAGCTTAGACTCCACATCATAGTCATCGTTTCATGTCAAATCCAGTGTGCTGGTGTACAGAGCCAACACAATAAAAAAAAAAAAAATGTATCACTATCATACTTTGTTTCTAACTTCCTAACTGTAGAAGCAACAGAAAGCAGAGGGGAAAAAAGATGGAAAATGAAGTAAGCCTCTGATTTTGACAGAATGAGCAAAACAGCTAAACAAAGTCAAAGTTACACCGACTTTACGTCCTATATTGCTGCCCGTTAAAGGCAATGGCAAATACTGTAACATTACTCCAATGAGTAAAAAATATGGTGAACAAACACAAAGACTGTATTTTCCCATAATATGAACAGACAAATATTATAATGTATATTTGATACAGGCAGGCAAACAGGATAATCTTCTCAGTGACTAAGAACCATCCTCTGCTCTTCGCCAAGGGCTTCTTAGCTTCTAATACACTGTAGATTGTCCCTTGTTGAGAGTCTTTGACCTCTGCATGTAGTAAGGAGGAAGACCTGTCCATTCTACAGCAGGTTTGTCCAAATACATTAGAGCGTTTAGACTCTTTATTAATAGTGATAGAAATAAATATGATACAATTACTATTATCCATTGGTCCCTTAAAAAAGCCAGGCCCAAGTATTTTAAACACAACGCCTGCCCTTTTTAATTATCAGTAATCTGGTAAATACCGCTCTCAGAGTTTGCTGACTGAGAAGTTAATTGAGTTTGGATTTAGACAGTCCAAACATGGATGAATTGGCAAGTGGCTTCAGATTGCTAATTGTATTATGATAATGACAATGTAAATTGTTTTTCCAAAATGAAAGGAAAACCATTCAGTATGCTGCAAAGAGATAAGAATAGTTTTAATTTTCCTTGCTGATTATGGCCAAGTAAAAATCAAAATGCCTTCGAGCACTTCATAAACTTTTATTAAGGCAATTTGGTGAGGCAACAGTTCACCACTGGTTTATGGTTTTTGGCCAGCAGAGTAGCCTTGAGACTTTGACTGTACTTTTTAATTACTTTAATTACTTTAATTACTTTACTTTTAATGTATTTTTAAAAGTGAACAGCTTCCTTTGTCAATGTCGGAATTACTTTTTTATTTAATAAATAGACAAACCAACTGTTGTCTAATGCTCACCTGGTAGGCAGGTGCGTAGGAAAATGCAATCAAGAAAGTGTTGAATTTATAAACATTGCATTTCAAATAGACTCAGTGCTGACAGAATGTGTGAATTCTACAAGGACAATTTGATTTAATAAATAGAAATAAACAGGACACAACTGATATATTAATAATGATAGTCAGTGGAGCAATATCTAAAAACACAGGCAACTTAAGTCCAAAATAAGACTGATAAAGCCATCTAGTTAAGTCTATAAAATGTGCCTAAAGACTGGATTAGATTCCCTGACAGCAAAGGCTCAATTATCTTAAGTCTTTTAATGATTTTAAAATGTATTTGAACATTTAATCACCAACTTTATTGCTGAAATTCGAGGCCTTGTCGAGGTAAGTGTCTCAGATACAAATTTTAAAGGCTTACTCAGAGAGTGTTATACATGCAGAGTATGGTAAAGGTGGCCAGTATATACAGTGTAGAAGAGTGATTGTTCAAAGTAAAGAGATCAAATAGAACAATCTCTTCAGCCTGTAGATTTCTATATGACTGTTGAGATACATGAAGACCCATCATCGGGGGGGTGTGGAGGTATACGTGCAGTGCACTGTGATCTGAAATACACTGCACTTTTATCTGAAATGACCTGGAAGCCCGTGCAGAGTGAGCACGATAAGCGTTGTTTGGTTTTCTTGATGTGGGAAGATTCTGCACTGTAAAGAAATAAAAAATATCAACATTTCAAGGCAACAAGCTTCAATAAAAGTTTAGACAAAGACAATTTAAACTGAAGTTTTGCCTCGAAGTTTGTCCAACTCAGACTTTTCTTTCAACTTACTCCAAGTTAGAGTAACTTATAATTTTATATTGTCACAACTAAGATTTTTTACTTTTGTACTTTGTAACTTTTGGCCAAGGAAAAGTAACTTTACTTTCTTACTTGTAATGTTAAAGTAACTTAAAATCGTACACTGTAACAATTAAGGTCAACCTTGAAACAGCAGCATTTTGCATTGTAAAGAATATGTTGTTATTGTATCCATCTGTCTGGTGGAAAATAGTGGAACTCCAAAAACAGAGCATTTGCTGTGGTTGGAGATGCTCTGCGTATTTTATTATTGAGAAATATGGATCGTTCATGGTTGTTGACTTCAGTAAATTGTGTGTTTATATTCACATTATACCGTCTGTCAATGACTTTTTTTTACTGCAGCGAATATCAATAAGGTGATATATTTTACAAATGTGACACTGGATGCCTTATCCTCTGTTGTTGAGTGCAGCTTCAACTCTACATAAACCAGAGAAAAGCCTGAGATCTTCCAGACCAACCTGAACTTTGACATCAAAGCACTGAGTCCATCACAAGTCAGCTTATTAGCATTTATATAATATTGTTGTATTATTCATCGAGTACACTGTACCTCTAAAGTGTACATATGTCAAAGGCTGATCAGTCAGAGCCAACAAATAGTTTGATTAAACTGGATGTTGGTAGTTGACATCAGGCTCCACCTTTGCAGCAGAACTTGTAGGTAGACACCGATTATTGCTGGCACTCAACAGAGCTCGTCTGTGCACAGAATGCCAGACAGCTCTGTTCAATAAAACTCTCATCTCTCTCTGATCGCCTCTGGCCTACACTCCTACAGAGAAGCACACACATGCACACACTCATACAGTATCTGCCTGCCAAACATGAAATACGGGACTCACTGCTGTCTTGATCTGACAGCTGCTGTAAACTGTCCTTTAGGATGACTGACTGAAACTGTATCAAGTATGTTAATTGCACCAATGGAGAAAGGTTGAAGGTTGAAACGATCTTGTAATCTTAACGAAAATGTAAAAAGGGATGGAGGAGTCTAAGGAAGTACGAAAACCAAGTAGGGAAGAAGACAGCTTTAGACAGAAAAAAAACGGTGAGTGAGGTTTGGCCTGTCTAGGAATAACCTGCCAAATAAGTTGTTACCAGAGAGTTATTTCTTAAACTCAGACATTAAGGCTCCTAGTGACTGCAATCACTGCATAGAAGCAAAAAAGATCAGCACTGGATATTCATCCTGCAGCAATGGACAAAGCCCATCATTTCAGAACCGGTCCCTTTCCAGGATAAAACATAGCAATTTGTATTGTAGTCCAATCGATGACTCTCAATATTGTGTCTTTTGTTGCTAGACTGGATGCTATAGTTCAATGCTGAATAAACTGCAGAAGGCATTTATCTTAACACGTAATTTAACATTCAGTTGAAACTTAAAATTTTTCTGAAAATGAGAGAAGAATTCTGGCGTTGGGATGAGCCAACTACACTTGTTCTCAAAGCAATTTGCCTTGTTTCAGGAATATTTAACGTATCATTATCTTCAAACAGAACAGAATGAGAGATTGGTGCGCTAATATCAGGAAAAGACACTTTATATTGGAAAAACTCGTAAGAACAAGTTGATTTGTATCAGAAATGGGCTGAAACGTCAATTGATTTAAGAAGAGTACGTTCTGAGGATACAATAACAGATTCCATGACATGTTCAGATGAAGAATTTCTGTACTGTAGTTTATCTTTTAGAAACCCCCTGTAGTTCTCTGATTCAGGTTATAACATTCTTTGAAATGTTTTAAATTAATACATTTAATAGCACAAAAACTCAAATGATCAAAAGTGTAGAAGAAGAGAAGCTAAGAGAAAGTTGTCTGCACCTACAGAGACACTGCCCCTGCTGTGCTCTTTTACTGTACGAGAGGCCTTGTATTACTATGATATCACTGAACTGCTGGCTCATTGCCACAAACACATGCCTGTATATTGTTTGTACTTGCATTCACTTGTTTACTTATTCGGATGCAAAAGGGGAGAATCGGAGAGAGAAAACTGTGATGCTGAACTGTGCAACCTGGAACCAACAAGGGAGACGGGAAGAGAGACGGTGAAAGCGTTTCATTAACAAGCTTGAAAGACAGTACATGCAGAGGACATGCCAGCTGAGAGTGCGCTACTTTTACTGCATCCTCCTATGAATTTTTGATCTCTCTGTTGCTGTGCTGTGCCTCTCTGTTCTCTCATTAGAAGAGACAGCCAGTGTGCCCCCCCACCCCACCCCCCCAGCTCTTTACAGTATATCCCAAATATATATATATATATATATATATATATATATATATATAAATGCAATCATTAGGCATTTTATTCATAGCCTCTGAAACTCACTCTGTTTCAAACTCAATAACATTAGCTTTGTGCTCACGGTCCCATAACATTATAATCAGGGCCATTAGCAGAAAGCTCAACATTTTTTTTTGGTCACGGGTGAGTTCCTTTGTCTAGAATAATTAGGGTTTGGCCAAATCCAGCATTATCCATACTGACTCCATACCGCCGTTTGACAGATAGCGATAGACTGAGGCAACAAGGACAACAGAATTAAGTTGTGTCCTCTGCAGGCGAGAAAAACAGATAAGTCAAATAGAAAGTGGTCCTCATATCTGTACTTTACACACAGTGCTATCACAGCATCAGAACCGGCCAGCGGTATTCAAGCCGGCTGCCATCAGTCACACTGTCACGCTGTCAGGAACTGTATTTGGAAATGGCCTGGCAGAGCACTAATAGGCTGTGCAGTGAAGCTATCCACCGGCATGCTAAGTGTCCTCAAGGCAGCATTAGCCATCTGCATGCGGCCATAATGCCCCTTATAGCTTAATTAAGTCCTCTCGTGTATATACGGGCCTCTAATTTACTGTTCTATCTTTCTCCTGTGCATTTTGACAACATTAATTCTCCCTTTCATTCTTACCCCTGGTGGATTCAGCCTTATGCACCAGACTTGTTTCTCATCCCTGGTCTTGGTGATTATATACTGCAGGTCTGAGAGAGAGACAGACAGAGAGATAGAAAGAGAGATCAAAACAAGGAAACTCTGTTCAACCCAACAACACATTTAGGGTTATTTATTTTGCTCTAGAAGGCTGCGTTTTTCTTTTTCTTTTTTATTTAATCTTTCTCTCTCATTAAACACATGCCTGCATTGGAGCCAGGCCGATACTGGAATTTTGAGGCTGATACCACCAATATTTCTTTAACATATACAAATTCAGTTTTTTTAATAAGGATCTCAAACTATGTAATGGTGACACTATTTCTAAATTACCTAAAACATATCTTTGGCATTTCTGTACTGCTCTTCTTCCTACCTTCTTATTACTTATCCACCAACATATTGGTACCTGTTATTGATATTAGGACTGTAACTAACAATTATTTTCATTGCCAATTCTCAATCAATCAACTAATTGTTTTTGGTCTATAAAACATAGTCATTTGATCCATTCTTATTATAAAAAATATCGACTATAGCCGCTTTAATGTGTGCCAGAAGCCAGGAAATGTCTGCTCATCTATCCTGCTTTGCTTTGGGAAAATATGTCACAGAAGCAACATGGTGTAAGGTGTATTTAATTTAAAAGAACAGGATATGTAGATAATAAAGTAAGGAACATGTCAGTGTGCAAATCCTGTGACTCCAGATACATATATATTAAAATTGTGACTATAAAAAAACTTTGGCCAAGCTGCTATTTGAGCAATTTAGATAATCCTCATTTGCTCGAGTGCAGCTCTGTGGTCGTAATAGTAGTCATTGCATCTTCTTAGTGTGAATGCTTGTAACTGAGAGCGTGAGGCAGTGTTGCAGAGAAAGAGCAACACTCCCTAGATAAATAACACAGATACCGTATGCATGTCCTCTGTACTGTAGACACACACACACACACACACACACACACACACACACACACACAAAAAAAAAACTTTATTTCACTCCTGCCACCCAAAATCTCTCTCCTCCCTCTCTGGCCCAGGAAGCAGCTTCTATGTATGTCAGTCAGGCTTTACTTTGAAGCTAAGCCTGTGTCCATTCTGTAATTTGTTGTTGTGTGTTTGTTTATGTTTTGCTGGCTTGCCTTCCCTCACCCTTTCCCAACTCTGTCAGTCTGGCTCGAGAGTCTTTTATTCGGCCAGCTAGGGCCAGGGTCCAGCACAGTGCAGCTCTACTGGCTTATTCTAATCAAATGGCCTCCAGATACATGAGGGGTCCTCACAATATGGACAGGCTTTATCAGGGGCAGCCGATTTGCCACTGCTGACTTTGGCATTTCCTCGCCTAATGTTAAAGAGTGAGAAAGTGTGAGGAGGGAAAAACAACGGAGGCTTAATATTTAATCTCACTAAAAGTACTCAGAGCTCACAGTTCACAATAACAAAATCCAACAGATTGTCAGGCCAACAGGTTATGTAATAAATCAATATCTAATTAATGAGGAGAATATAAATCACTGCAGGTCCTGATTTAATAATCAATAATGGTATTTCTTACTCCTGGTCATGGCAGAATGCCCCCAAACTGCCCCCAACTCTTTATTTGCTTTAACTGCAATTAAAGCTGCTTCGCCAATTGTGTTAAATCAGTGGAGACACAGGAGTTGATTATTCAGCTTATTTTATCCGTACAAAAAACTTCAGATTCAACTAACAGGCTTTTTTCTTTTTTTTTAGAGTATGCAGCGTACGTGCAAAAGAGACAACATGATCTTAGTAAATGATTCTGTAAATAAGTGTTTTCTACGCTCACCTTCCTGAGTTGAAATTTCTGTCAAACCTGGTAATTAAAAAAAAGTTTCAACAGCTGCACCTGAAATAACTGACATCTTCCTCACTCGTGGGAAAAGGGGAAAAAAAAGTAATTTTCCATCTTTCTGGCCGTTCTATCACATCCCTCGTCATTTCGGTTATCAGCACCTTGGCTCCAGCTTCTCTCTGGCTTCAACATTGCAGTGCAGAATAACTCGGCTCCTGTGCCTTTTTCCCGAGCCATAACCATGAAAAAGATTACATTCTATGGACACCGCTCTCCCCTCCTGTTGTATCACTATTTCTTAAAAAAAAACAAAAAAAAAAGGGTGGGGTGGGGTGTTGGCGTTAATTCCCCCTGCCCTTTGCTTTCATTTTATCTCCTGCTGTAGGCTGTGAGATGTTCAGATGCTTGTGAGTGGCAGGGGGAGACTGTATAGGTGCCGGAGGGAATGGACTTTTTATTGATAATTGATATGAACTGAATAGCTGAGAGTGCTGCAGTGGCAATATAAATTGTACTCGAAAGCGCTGTAGGCCAACACAGTATAGGACCTGTGAGCTTACTGTCAATCTCAGCCGGTTAGTGAATACTTGAGCTGTGGTTCTCCGTGGGTCAGAGGCATCTGTTCAATCAATGAATAATACATTTCTGGCCAGTGTTAAGCAGTGTTGAGGGGCCTGATCTAAGCTAAACATATCTTAGATGTCTCCTTCCCCTCCTCCCCTTTTTCCTGAGAGTATATCATTAATCATTAGTCTCACTCACCTCTTGAGCGTACACTACACCTTCTCTGGTACAGGGTGTACTGTAGCAACGTGGGGAACTTCACACACATTAGGTGGTTATGTGATTATATTGTTAATTACCGCACACAGCTCCATTTTATATATATATAGCAACAATAATATTATTTTAGATGTGCTGTAGATCTATATGTTTATCCAGGAAAAGCTCTTCTCTTTGTTCATTTTAAAGGTGAATTCTGCATGCAGCCAGATCATGGCTGTAGACCGCTGTTCACTAAAAGAGTGCAGTGGTTGGCACCTCAGCAATAAGTTAATGGGTTTAAATCCACCAGCCAGCCAGGGTCTTGCTGTGTGAAGTTTGCATATTCTCCCCATGTCCAGGTGCTTAATTTCCTCCCACAGCCCAAAGTAAAGCAGGTTGGGTTAATTATCGACCTTTAGGGTGCTTTCACACCTGTAGTTCAGTTAATTCGGCCTAGACCAAGGAAAGATAGATAAGATATAATGTTGCCTTTTAGTTCTGGTCCGGTTTGTACTCACATTGGCTTCTTTTGCAAAAGAAACAAGAGCTGTGAGCTGCTATATAATGTGCCATTTTTTTCGACTGTCATCAGCATCATTATTACATTATTAACAGCAAGGTATGCAGAACTTTACTGATCCTTGTGTGTACATTTATCTTCTCTGGTGTTACAAAGAGCTCACGAAGAAATAACTGATTAGCATGATGAGCATTATCAGTCAAGACCGCAAGTGGACCTCATATATCATAAATAGTGACTAACAGACAGAAATGGGACCAAAAAATAGGTATTTTGTACTGTAATATTACAGGAGGATAGTTGCTTAACCTTTCGCTCACTTTTTATTGAGGCACTGTAGTAGTAGTAGGACACAAGCTCAACACACCAGGGGTTTAAAATCCCCACACTCACGGGGTGATGTGCATATGTGTTACCATAGTTACCAAATTATCTTGTATTAATATAGGCTATACAGTATATCGGCTATACGAAGGAGAGAGATTGCTTTCTGAACAGTACACGATAAGCAGATGGATTTACTTTCATTTTTGACTATGCTAAAATCACACAATTTGAGTGTGAATTCTTGTCTGTCTGTCATGTGTAAACCCTGTGACAGACCTATCCAAGGTTCAAGGATTCATGGAGTCTATTGTCATATGCATTAAAATGCCACCATGCATTTGCATACAATGATGGATGGGTGTTATGGGTGTAAAATTACAATTATTTAATGTGCAAAGAAAAGTGTCAAAAATCATGACAAAGCCACACATGGTAAACAGAACAGAATTAAGTTGATGCTGACTGGCAGGGATATATGAACACTAAATCTGTAGCAGTGTGTTTTGAGCTTCACGCAGCTGTACTTGTAAACTGCTCGTCACCTGTAATCATTTTGTCCTGTATGTGCTTGGGGTTTTAAAAATGGATGAATCCAACCAAGGATGTCTTCAACCCGCTGTGCTTGATCCCAATAGTTAAGGCTGTAGCTGTGGGTGGCCACCCAATTGCAGTTTTCAGGATAAAAATGCCCTCACGCAAACGGGGAGACAAATCCAAAAGTGATTTCAAACGCCCTCCACGGCCTCCCAGTCACCAGATCTCAGGAAGACATTGCTGAGTTTTGTACCTTTTGATTCCCTAACACCAGTGTCTCTCCTTGAGCTTGCAGACACTCGCATACAGTAACTATTCTCCAAACGGTGCTTCTGTAGGTTGTCTGCTACCTTAAACATCATTCATCCACAACCATATCAGCCCCCACACACTCCACCCTTGTACCCTGGCTGCACAGAAGCGTAATGGCCTTTTATCGATTCTTCCTTCTCTCGCCGTCTTTCTCCTCTTTTCTTGCTCTCTTCTCTGCACTGCAATGAGAGGTTGTTAAGATAAGCTGCTGCATGAGGAGAGAGCCATGCCTCTTTTTTTTTTTTGAGCCAGGCAGCAAGGGCGTGTTTGTGCTCGTGTTGAAGTTAATATGTGTGTATACATATGTGTGGGGTGGTGTATATGTAGCCTATGTATGTGTGTGTGTGTAGGCTAATAATACAGCCATTTGGAGACATGAGTGTTTATCTGCTGTTGAATACGACATGCATTTTAGCCCCTCATAACCCCAGGAGGGTATTAGGCAGACAGACGATGCTCTGTGAGAGGTAGGTGGATTTCATGGAAAAAGGTGCTGCTTTTTGTGCCTCATGCGTCACTCAAGCTGTCTTGCTAAATTTCACTTAATTCCACTCAAGAGATTGTGTGTTTGTGACCGTGTGTATTATATCTGAGCTCACTCGATATTCAGTTCTTTGTGGCACAAAGAGTCTCCATAATACACGTTCATGCTCATTAAGACCTCTCTTTTCATAGTGTTGTTCCAGTGTTAATGGCTCATTAAGTGAAAATAGACAACCCCCCCCATCACACGTAGAAGCACAGACCACACATAGAACAATTTTTATAGGTGCTTATTCGTCACCTGAGACTGTATATTGTGTCTTATCAAAGCAAAGATGTTAATTGTTCACCAAGGAACAGGGGTGAGAATAATGTGGTCTCAGATGTGTTGGCTTTATAGCTTGCAATGTGCGTAAATGTCATTTGAATCTAGTAAATGTGATTCACTCTCAAATTCAAGTTGAGAAACAGAAATGAGATGGTATACTTTCTGCATTTTCCTTCATTTCTTTAAACTCCCAATAAATCTGAACATATATAGCATACGCACACAAGTTTGTGCCTAAGCCTAACCATTTTGCATCAACTATGTACAGAACAGCACTAAATAGCTCACTTTTACCAGAACACTGAATTTCTCCCCTGCCTCTTTCTAACTTCCAGGAACAGATTTTGAATCCCTCTTGGCAGGCCAAACAAATTCACAGATGCTGTGTGAAAGATTTGTGATAATCTGTGAGGTCATTCACACATTTAAAATATGTGAATATGCAAGGAAAGCTTTGGATCACCTGCACGCATTTTTCCCAGGTAGTTTAAAAAGCAGAAGTTCAAGGCGAAATAGCTAGTATTTCTCCAGAAACCACAGTGAAAAGCTGAGATGGATGGCATTGTTCATTTTAAAAGACCCTGAATAGACGTCTCAATAAAAGCCATGGTGGACAGTTAATAACACTGTCTGTGTCAGAGCACAGCTCAGGTTTGTTTGAATCCTCTCTCTGAGATTGTGCTTTGAGTAAGAACTCTGTTTACTCTACTGTACTCTATTCCACTCTTATTTAACCAACACCTTTCTAAACCATTAGCATGAAAAGGTTAGAAAAAGGTTTGATACATTTGATAAGCAACAGTAACAGCTTACGCCCATATTTTTGGTCTTTTTTTTTTTTCCAATTCATTGACAAAGAAAAAGGAAGTTATACACTTTTGCTTTTATCATATTAGGACTTTTACGACATCAGCCCATTGTGTGACCGGCATTATTTTGGATTTTGGGGTCTTTCTGTAAAGAAAACGAAAAAGGATTGCACTCAGTCAGTAGAGAGGAATAAAGAAAAAAATGATCTCTATTTTCCCATTCTTCAAAGAGTATCTAAGTGTAGACTATTGACAATCTGGATGAAATAACTTCCAAACAGATGTCAGAGAGCTATCAGAAAACAGAAAAATATGATGTGCGAGAGAGAAGGAAATGAGGCAGAGGAGACCTCTTATTAATAGGCTTTGAATTATTTTATCGAAAGTTGAGCTTTAAATTGTAGATTTCTTTCTCAAAAGGAGCAAACGGAGAGGCAACAGGTTTGATGAACAAAGAGCTGTCTGGAGACCAGTTTTACTTTGCCTTTCAGAGGTTTAGGCCTCTTAGTAGTCTCTTATTGAAACTAAGCTGTGATGAGCAATATCCACTGTTATAGCATATCCTCTGTACAACCAACACACTGAGAGCTCAAGGATTATCAGACGTTGTCTTAATTGATCTCATTTTCTTCTTCCTGCTCCACTATAAGGCCTTCCATTCTCAAGTGTGTCTTGTGATATCTCTTGAACGCCTGCAATTTGACATTAAGTATTATTGTCAAAGTTTTTTGTTTTTTTCCCCACTTGAGATGAGTTCCAGGGAATAGCTGTAAAAGTCTAAAATGACTGTGTGATCCTACTTCACTGTAAACCGTTCATTAAAGGGGAACTATGCCATTTAACACATCAAAGTCTGTAACAGGTCTTGGGGAGTACTACTACATATGTGAAAAGTTGTAAAAAGCCTTTTGTGGCTTTTTACAAATCTGATAAAGTGATGTCACTTGGGACACAAGTGGGTGCTGAAACAATTAGTCAAGTGATCAGTCAATCAACAACAAATTCATCAACAACAATTTTGATAATCTATTCATTGTTTAAATAATTTACCAAGCAAAAATGCCAAACATTTGCCATTTCCAGCTTCTCAACTGTGAGGAGTTGCTGTTTTTGCTGTTACATGTCATTACATAAATTGAATATCTTTTGGACTGTTGGTCAGACAAAAGAAGCAATTTGAAAACAAGCTCTGCAAAACTTGCGATAGGCATTTTTCAGCTATATCGAATTATAGCGAAAACAAATAAAAATAAAAGTTACTTAAGTTGCAGCCCTAACTCATAGCACAGTGTGCACTTAAAACCATCTCAAACTGACTGTCACACAAACATTGTGTGCTTTACATAATCCCCATGGCAGTAAATATTGCTGCTCATGGCTGCCCATCATTATGTTGGGTTACTTGAACATGTTTCAAAGGGACATGTGATGTGAGCAGCCTCAGATGCAGAATGCAGCAACTATAGTCAACAACTTCAGAAGATGTGGCCCTTCAAATAAATAGTATTTGAATTCAGTTTGTGAGTACAGAAAACACAATACTAAACATGGAATGCATTTTATTTTTACATACAGTATGTTGCTATACAAATACTGTAAATATACAGTATTCCCAATATATTTCTGGTCTTAAGCTTCATATACTGGACCAACACTTCTCTGATCTGCTGACCAACAATGTTAAATGTTCTTTGGTTCAGCTTGAAAACAATCAAGCTTTTACTGTTCTAGGTCCAACACTATGAAACAGCCTCCCCCTCAGCTGAGTCAGTGCTACTTCTTCTAAAAACTTTGTTACTCTGCCACCCCTGTTGACATTGTTTTGTTCCATTTGCTATTATTGTGCACTTAGAGTGATTCATTCTGGTCATTTGTAATGTGCATGCTGTATTTTACCCCTGCTGTGTAATATTTGCATTTTTAAATTTTAGTCATTATTTTTTTTGTCTTTATATAAAGTGCAACAATAAGTAAATGCTATATTTTTACCTGTTGACGACAGAACACACAAATACAAGTGTCTTACCACTCTGTTTAATCTCAATCATCATTACACTTAATAGGTTAGTCAGTTAGAGACACTTAGGAAAGGTTATGCAGTTAAATTTAGTAGAAATGAGCTGCTCTTCAAGTGAGCTCTCATTGAATCTGAGTAGCAACAGGGAGAACTAATCTCCCCCTAAAAACATAGATGAACATTATGTCTTAGCACATAGAGTAAGGAGGAGGTGGAGGGAGCTGCAGCAGCAAATGGCGTTGGCATAAAGGTATCAGCAGTAGTAAGAAGTGTTATAAAGGCGGCTGGCGACATCTGTATAAATATCATTAAATGTTATTAGCTGCTATACAGCTAGGATCAGCAGCTGAAACAAACTAATGAAATGTTCTGTTTATGTTAATTTGGAATCATGAACTACAGTAATTCAAAATAAAAAAATCAAACGTTTTGGTCACACTAACTCACTGGTTGTCTTAGCTTAGCACAAACACAGAAAGCAGGAGGACAGGTAACATAGCCCCATTAAAAGCCCCACATCTGTCTAATTTACATGTTGTAGGTGGGAACTTCACACGTGCAGAAATTGAAAACGGGACATTGTAAAGTTGGAGCTGTTGGAAGGCAAAGCTTTTTTCCTCTTTTAGTGTAGGCTATCTGTTTCCCCTTAGTTCCAGGAATTGTTCTAAGGTAGGCTAAACAGGTTTTGGAGAAATCTGAACGCACCGACATGAAACTGATCTCAATCTTACTTTGAGTATTACTTTTTATTGTTGTAAAAATGTTCCTGTCAGTTATATTAGCTTATTGCAGATATATCTGTATCAATATATATGTCCGCCAATAAGTAAATTGCAGTACAGACATACCAAAGATATGTGTCTTCAACAAACGCAAAGTCGGGTCACGTTATTATATAAATACAAGGTACACACAGGGAGGAGGTCAGGGTGGATTGAAGGCTCAACAAAACGTCAGCCTTTGACACAGGAGACCGCTGGGAAATGAGAAATTAACTATTTCTTACCGACAGTCAACATTGGTTTCTTTTAACCATGACCGTGATCTTTACATGACCTTAATCAAGTAGGTTATTAGTGTAACCATGACGACGAAGGTCCCTTAACCTTAACAAAGTAGCAATTCTGACCCAAACCATTATCCTTCCCTAACCCTAACCAAGTTGTGTTCAGGGGTTAGTAACTGCCTTCATGTGTCATTCTGGTCCCCTCAGTACATATGTTGTCTCAATTCTTTAATGACCACATTTCAGGGATCATCATCAAAAATTATGTTTATGTAAAAAAAAAAAATATATATATATATATATATATTTTATCGACTTCAAAAATTCAGAATTGGTCACTGTGTTGTTAACACTTATACTGATTTGTGTCATCCTGTTTTCCCTCGCAGGACACTGAGATCCTCAACACGGCGGTCCTCACTGGGCGAACAGTCGCCGTGCCAGTAAAGGTCGTCACCGTTGGAACAGACGGAGCGGTCTCTGATGTAACAGAGTCAGTGGAGTGCAAGTCAACAGATGAACAGGTTATCAAGGTTAGTGGGGCATGTGTTTTGAGCAGGTGCTTTTTATTTTACCTTTTTCCAATTCGTCTTTATTGTCATCTGCTTCATGGTCAGCTTTCTAGTGGTACGTGGGTTGGTGAGTAGCATGAACAAAAGGTAGTTGTGGTTTGAGCACGCTAATCTAGGAAGCAGGTGCTGAATTTCCTCCAGCAAAATATGGCCTGGCTGATTTATTTATTTGTTAAATGGTATGCCAGAAATTGAGAGCTTCTCTTCAGGTCACAGATCGATACCTGTCAAGGCTCTTCCCTTTTAAAAAAAAGAGCTCAAAAAAGGCTGGACCCAAGCACCAAACACAGACAGACCAGGTAGGTTTTGTAGGGGTTTATTTCAAGGGATGTGTATCTGGGCTGAGGCAGGCTGCAACCAGGAGAGTTTCCACAGGAAAACAGGACACAGTTCCGGGCGTGGGCGAGTCACAGGGAAGCTGGCAGTAGAGCTGGAGTAGATGATCCTGAGCAGAAGAAAAGCGGTTAGACTGGGTTGAAATCAAGTGACACTAAAAAAACAGGAGGTAACTTAGAGTGGCCGGGAGTGTACTACCGCACGGGTTAGACAACAATCTGGCGGAGATGGACTGGTTTGCTGGAGTTCTTAAGCTGTGGAGTTGATGAGCTGATGGAGAACAGGTGCGTGATTGCTTCTGAGCTGGAGAGCAGTGATTGGTGGAATTGAGACCAGAGCCGGCAACTGGGCAGAGGGAAATAGGAAGAACCCGCCCACAGACAAGCACACAGACTGACATGACAGACCTGACAGACAGAGGGAGACAATGGAAACACCAGGGAAGGGGAAAACACAGGGAAAACACTAGGAAACACTAGAGGTGGAGGGAGCATCCATGACAGATACCTCAGAAATTCTAAAACAAAAAAAAAACAGGAAGAAATCAGCAGCAATTAGCAATCATCCAGGGAAATGCTGTCTTCTTCATTGAAGATGCTGCTCGTTTTTCCCGTTGTAGTTGTGCTTTAAATAGTTTTAGGTGTATGTGCTCCTGTGCCAGGTTATGCAGACCTTCCTCAATAGATCCAGATTCATCAAAGAGTACATACTTTATGTTGGACACATGAAGAAACACAATCATAGAGATATTTTTGGGAGTTTATTCCTAAATGCAATTATTTTCCATTGACTGTGTGCATGTTTTCATTAAGGACACCAAGTGAATAAGAGAGAAATGTTTGTTACAGTTGATTTGGCAAACCAATTGACAGTGAATGCCTATGTTGTAAAAAACAACAACAAAAAAAACTGTCTCAGCAGAAATCTTACAGGTGAATATATTATAATTTAAATGAATTGTGATTTTATTGTAAGGAGTAAAAGACTAAAAATATGAGCAGTGTTTCTAGAGAGAGGGATCAGAATATAAAAATGTTTGAACAGTAGCTGTAAAAAAAACTAGTCTGCACTTGTTTTTGATCATCTTGTTACCTGACATCTATACATCCTCATCTGATATGGAGGGCCATAATTCAAGAAGACATCAGCTCAGATTCTTAGTAGACAAAAGTTGCTGTTTATTCTTATTGCTGCATGAAGGTCGTATAATGCTGGTGCAACTCTAATTTCCCTCTGCTCATTTTACTTGCCTCCAGATAATGTTAAAATAATGTTACTGCATCGCATATTCAGTATGTTATGAAAAGCACAGTATGAATTTGGTCATTTCCTGCATTAAAAAGGTTGTTGTTTGAAAGCCGAGTTTTCTCAACAGCCCCCGTTTGCACCTTCATTACCACTTGCCAATAACATAACTTTGACAAACCATAAAAGTGACAAAATGTTCACCGTGATTGATTTCCTATCTTAAGCAAGGTTCAAATCTCTGTAAGTTGATTTTCATCTGCTCTCTGAAAGCTTGAGTAATTAATCAAACACCTTATGAAATGCTTTGGGAAATGTTACACAGGATTTGTTGTTAATCTAAATAATGCGAAACCACTAGTATAATCCAGTAAGTAAAGGTGGTAGGTAAAGAGCTATTTACTGTGGCAACATTAGATTTAATATCTGCCCTTCAACACGTCCCAATTGTATTACGCAAAAAGAGAAGCGAGAGAAAAAAATGAAGTGAGAGAAATGAGAAAAATAAACTGTTTGTTCTTAATTGTCAGTATGTGTGAGAGAAAAAGAACAGTGTTGCAAGTGTGTCTGTGTTATATTGAGGAGCTGATTTAGTGCGTTTCTGTGTACCGTACATGCATATCGGAGAGAAGAGAAGAGGCAGATCTCTCAAAGGGTTTAATTATCCACTGAAGTAGTACCACACACTGTGACGCTGACCTCGGTAGTGCACTCCCCTGCCCACCCGTCTGGTTTGGGAACAGTAAGCGGAACCCCTCCTCTCTCCAGCCTATTTTCAAAAGAAACTCAAAATAAAACACTTTTTGATCGAGAGGCATCTTTGCCATCTTCCCTCATTGTTTCACTGAAACTTTAAGGGTTAAGTGCTTCCTTCCATGGACCATGTTGACGTTACCTTAAAATTACCCCAAACCCAACATTGTAGGGACTATATTGGTGGTTTCTTTCATTTAACCCCACCACTACAAATGGTCTATGTTGTGCAATTACCAAAGACCCATTTTCAAACCATACGATACATTTTTAAGTTGACTGTGGTGCTTAAACAATCGGTCAATTAATTAATCAACACAATGAACCTAAAACAATTTTGATAATTGCTTAATCATTCAAGTCATTTTTAAAGCAAAAATATCGACAATTCACTTGTTCCAGCATTTCAAATGTGAATATTTGCTGTTTTTCTTCATCTTCTATGATAATAAATCGAATATCTTTGGGTTTTGGACCATTGTTCAGACAAAACAAGCAATTTAAAGTCCCCACCTTGGACTCTGGGAAAACGTGAATGTCCCTATTCCTCTATTCCTCACAGTATTTTTGCATTCCCCCTGATCCATAGGAACAGTAGAGTGTGTTGGCCCAGTCCAGTTATAATACACTGCCAGTTTAGGGAACCGTTCTGCAGATACTACAGAAAGGAGAGATGATGTGACACTTCACATTATGCATTTATTGCTCATTACTCCTTTCCAAAGGCAGAGCTCTGACAGCATACAGCCACTGGCTGCGAGCACAGCTGCAGCTGCTCTGTCTGGCTCTGCTGGTTGAAGCTGTAGATATGGTCATTGCTTGAACTGTGGCTGCAGTTGTGGTTGAATCTATGGTGCTACAGATATGGCTATGGTACCTGTACTGTGGCTACTTTTTACTGCTCCTATTAACATTTGCCAAGAAAGCATTGTCAAGCCACTTGGGAGTTGAACCCGGGTGCACCTATCAGATATAACAGATGTGTTACCAATATACCACAGGAGTTCAGCTTCATGACAGGAATTAACACGACTCAGTGGACCTGTGCTGCTTTTTATTGGCTTCCAAGTCATATTCATGCTTTGTGACTGAACCACAAAGATATTGTTGGAATATTTTCTAATAAAATAAGAAGTGAAAATGAATGGACAGCAGGGGAATGTAATTGTTTATCAAATCTAAAAACTACCTTGAATGCTAGGGGTTACATTATATCCTCCCCCAGGTCTTTATTTCTAAAAGACAGATTTTAATATAAATGGAGACAAATAGCAATATGAAGCTCAATGAACAAAATCAAAAGCGTTTTGATCTCCTATTTTAGTTGTACGAGATGTATCTCTTTCTATCACAATTATGTAGAGCCTGAAGGTGTACCCAATAAACCACTGAACTGCACACTAGGATATACTTTATAGTTTTAGTAAGTCTTTATAGTTTAGAATGATGGAAATTGTGCAGACGTGCTGCTCAAAGCAAGAACCATCTAAGAAAAATATCACTTATGCTCAGTGCCCTGAACTTCAGTCAAGTAAGACAATTTATTTTTTAGTGAATTAAAGACATCTTAACATCCTTTAGAAAATGGCTATTCAGAAATGTCCCAGTACAGTACAATGTGAGTGTTAAATGCTACAGTCTCTCTGGAACTGGACGTTCAATCAGTTTTAGTCATAAACTCATCCATGTATGCCACACCCTTAATTGGATTTTGTGGTGTCTTATATGTGTTTGTGCGTGTCACTCTGGATAAATTCCAAGTCTGCATGATTAGCAACACAATGGATTGTTTCCATGGAGACACTGATGTGTGCGTGGTTTCACGACACATTCATGGTGGTGACAAGAGGCTACAGAGATCAGTCAAGTGCTAAATTGTTCATGCGGCGTAGAATATGCCACCTTCCAGAGATCTCAATTAAATCTTTATGGTTATCATCTCCGATAACTTTCATAAGGAAAGTTAAAGATGGATCTATGTAGAGACAAAGTGGAACAAAACTAGAGATTGAAAGGTAGGGATGGGTTGACATGAATTGATTTCAGCATTGGGGTGAGAGAGACAGGCAGACAGGGAGGGAGAGGGAGAAAATGAACACAACAAAAAAGGAACAAAAATAGAGGGGAGGCTTAAGAGACTCACTGAGGACTGAAGTGGATTCTTTCAGCTCACTCTCTGGATGGTTGCCTTTAGAAACCCTGCACATTAGTGTCTGTTCCTGTGACTTTTCAACATGCACGCACCTCCCAAATAGACTCATTTGCATACGCTATATAATCCATGATCATCAACTCGAATTAACTGTTCAACCAAGGAGGGCAGACAGCTCTCTCAAAAATCTTTTGGAAGTATTATCTAAGTATTATATTATTTCTCTCCTCTCTGATGCCTGTATCAGTTTCATAAGACAAGTTGTACGGCTTCAACTGATGATTACTTTTCATTGTAAATTATTCTGACAATTATTTTTTACGATTAATCGATTATTCCCTTAGGCAAAAAATGGCGATAAGAATTTCTCGGAGCTCGAGGTGATGCCTTAAAATGTCTTGTTTTGTCCAACCAACAGTCCAAAAGCCAGAGCTTTAATTTACAACGATATGAAACAAAGAAAGAAGGGCAGCAAATCCTCACATTTTGAGAAGCAGGAAAACAGTCAGTGTTTAGCATTTTTTTCTTTGGCAATGAATGAATCATTTAAATAATTTATCAAAAATGTTGACACTTAATTATCTGACAACTGATTCATCCATTAATTGAATAATCTCAGCCCTAGTTGTGGGAACATTTTCATATTTGCAGCTTTTAATCAAGCAAACCTGAGTTTGATAAAATTCATGCAAAGTTAACTTGCAATTAAGTGATGACTGTTGATCCTATCAATAACGCAACACTACATCATTTTGATATTGATGTTACACACTGTTGCCACTTCACAGGTGGCTTGATTATGAGCATTCATTTGATTTATGAAACTGTGCATTTGAACAAAAATCCAGGTCAAATCTTAAACCTTCACCCACTTTGATTTCGGCCTAAGAATCGTCCGTTCTGAAGCTTGACCTTGTTCTCATTACAGGGAGACTATACATGTAGGAGGTACAGTAATACTGTAGTAGGGTGAGGGTGAGAGTGTGAGAGAAAGAGAAAGAGGAAATGGAAGGGAGGAGGAGGAGGAGAGAACTGACAGATACCAAGCTGTCAGTTTTGTTCCTCAGAGATAGGGGCTGGTCTGACATCATTTGAGAGTAAAGCTGCCAAGTTATATGCAAAGACATGGAGACAGATGACAGTCTTCTTGTGACTGGTTCGTTATAAAGAAGCAATTGTCAGTACCGGAGACATGTGCTGAAATTACCAGTTGTGCCAATCAAGCTTATGATGGTATTTGAGATTGAAATGAATTGAAATGCAAGTGATTACAAACAAAATTTGATGACAGATTGTTAAATAGATTTGGTCCTCAACGGGAAAATAATGTTTGATGAGGAGATTCTGGTGCTTTGTAGATAATGACAGACACTTCGGATGTTCATGCTATATCATTCCTCTATGTTGGAGATGCATCTGAGAAACCTCCGTAACTGATTGGAGTTGTACTTTATCCAGCCAATCATAATTCAGTTTTGTTCTCTGGTTGGATGAGGCAGGTTTGTGTCTTTTCTCAGCTCCATCTGTTAAGTTGGACCAAAGTCACATTACTTGCACACACATTATCCTGCATGCACACACATTAAAGATGCATCTGCACACATTCAAACACACACACACACACACACACACACACACACACACACACACACAGACAAAACTGAGCAGACCTGACACTTGAGGTTTTATTGAAGCAATGCCAAATCTTTCCATCCTCCAGCGTCTCAGAAGAGGCTGTTGACTGAAAAACCTCAACTGGAC